>OVAO01002879.1:0-12004 GCA_900406285.1 Biscutella auriculata | reverse complement strand
GTAATTTATTTACTATAGTTAGATAGACCTAACCTAACAAGGCTAACCAATAATTATTTTTTTGTTCAGAAAATCTTCCATGATCGCTGAACCTATGGGGAGGTTTGGTGTAATTAAAGGAAATTATTATCTCTGTAATTTCATTTTTTTTTGTTATCTAGAATTAGACTAAATACAAATTATAGAGCAGTTTGATACAAAGATTATTATCTAGATTTGTGAAAAAATCGAATAGATGTCGAAAGTGATTATCTAAACAAATGCGAACATATTCCAAACATAAGAGGATACAAAGATAATAAGAGAGGTTAGATAAAACAGAAGTAATCTATGTTCCAAATTTGAACAATGCACTGCAGTATTTATACGATCTCTCTAAAGAATTAGATAAGTCAAAATTGAATCAAACACGAAAGCTTTACGAGGAACTACAAACAAAGACTTCACTAGAGAATTCAAAATTTTGAAGAAGGAATCCTCTGAAACCGGTTTAATCGAATTTTAAAATCATGATCGCTTGGCGTAAATCAAGTTGAGTTCATAAAAGAAATTCATCAAAAAAAAAAAAGTCTATAGGATATGGTAATTTGGGCAAATAGAAAATACAAAGAGGTTTTTAGGCCATGTACATTGAAGTTTTTATAAAAAGGGTATCTTGAAATATTTTATTAATATTTTTAATATGAGAGAGAAAATGAGAGAAAGAAAAAAATAGTTTGAATAAAAATGAAAGAAAGAGAAAAAGAGAGTAGACGAGTGAGAGAGTGACAAATGGAGAGAGAAATGTTTTTTTTCTTTCTTCCAATAAGAAGATGACATGTGTCAGATCTAAACTTTTTCTAAAGTTTCTTAAATAAGAAACGATTCTTATATTATATTCATTTTTATTTTTTCTTTTTTTAGTTTAATAGTCTAAGAAACCTTTTAGATTTCTCAATGTTCATGCTCTTATTTTTTCAAGAAAGTTTGGAGGATAAATAGAAGACCAGAGTTTAATGCAGAGATCATCATTTTTTAAATTAAGAATCCAGAGTGTAAGAGCACCTCCATCGGAGATTATTATGGGATTCTTAAATTTATTTTTTATGATTTTAAAGCTATACAAAAAAAAAAAAAAATTAAAACATAAGAAATGGTTATGAAATAAGGACTTTCAGAACTCCTTTAGAACCAGACACGTGTTATAATTTCATTGGAATGAGAAAAGAACTGCGAAAAATGGAAGGGTCTCGTCTCACTCTCGCGAAGGAACAAAGAAAATGGAATCTGTTTCGTCTCCAAGGTGATTTTGGTACGATTTTTCGGCGAAATCGACTACTCCGTCGGAGATGATGATCGACGATGATTTCTCGGCCATGAGAAGACGATGGCTGCAACGAATCGATTTGGGGTCTCGATCTTAGGTAAGATTCAGACTTCTTCTCTGTTGTTTCCAATTGCTGGCATTTGCATTCATCTCCCTAAGACAAAATATGTTCTGTTCCATACTCGAACACAAAAATCCAGGATTGCTCAAATGGATTTGCTTGGAATGTCGTTTCAACTGTCACTTTAAAACTGCTTATGGGTACAGTAAGAGAAGACTATCATGTATAATTGTAATTCTGTTTTCAGTTATATATTGAGATTAATGTGGAAATCCAGCGGTAAGGTTGCAGGGAGCAACCATCTCACTTCCTAGTAGCTATTATGGTAATCATTCTCTTTTCTGTGCTCCCAGTGCAGACATTTATGAGGCTTGTATATGTTTTAGCTATTGTGTTCGGAGACGCTGCATCCTTCCTTTTGTCGTGGAAGCGAGTATTGAAGGTCACAAATGCTCAGGTAGGCATTCATATTTTTTTCAAACCTATGATTTTGCGTGATATTTGTTTTATGGTAAGTTGCACATGAGTCAACTTACTCCAATCTGGTATTCTAAGTTCTTTGCTAATGTGTTAATCTCATGTCAAGGTTGAGATTACTATTTGTGAAAATGCAAAGCAGCTATATGCGGAACGGTTAAAATTAGTCGGTAGAGGTAATCTTGTTAATGTTGTTAATGTAACATTTGTAGAATGGAGGACGTTTGCTTGAGTTGTTATATCAACTATTGAGGCACTTTTTTGTGCATTTGGTTTTGTAACGAGCACCATGTCTGAATACAGGAACTATATAGATAGTTTTGATAGAACCTTGGTAACGTATATATCTTAGTTTTTTCTTCAGCTTACTGCATGAAAATTACATGATTATATTGTAAATATAAATGTAAAAATCCTTGGCGACCTTAGAAAAGCACAACTATCTTTCAAGCTTTCTGATGAGGTAATTTATTTCTTTGTGGCATTGACTTCCTCTAGTACATATGTTCGTATTTGCTTTTGTTAATTTAGTCATGAACAAGAGAGGAAAAATGATGTAAACTACTGTTTGGTCTATTTGGTGTACAGAAGAAGAAGCTCATATGTATGGACAAACAATCCTCTGAGAAAGGAATTTGGGAATGTTAACAGCAAACATCTCGTGTTAACACTAAAGGTAATGTGATTGAAGTATATAGAATTCCTTAAGACATATTTCTCTACTGTTAATTTCAGAGTTTAGCTCTCTGTTAACTATTCACTTTGTCACTTTCAGAAATCATGGATCAGCTCGAGAAAGAAGGTGTCATTTCCAAAACTGGGAAGGACATGTACGTTAGAAACATATATAAGGTGATGAATCCATCCTATCCTACTGATTTGATTTTATTGAGTTGATAATTTTCTCTTTAATAATTTTTACTTTCTTTTCTTCCATCTTAAACCAGAACATCACCAGACACCTTTGTTAAAGATGAAGCTGATGGTCAAACTGCTCTAAAGGATGGGAAATCTATAGCTCCTGAAGACTACATGTACATGTAAGTGAGAAAACTTCATACTCTTGTTTATTAACTCATTGGCAAAACAGATAAATAAATAAATCTGGTTCTGAGATTTTAACACATTTAGTTTCTCATAAATATGTTTTAATATATTTTCAATTATTTAATTTAATATTTTTAATGTGTTTTTAATATTATTGATTAATTTATTTTTTTGTAAAAATATTAATATAATATTGCTAAGAGTTCTTAGTTAAGAACCACCAATGAAAGGGACACAAAAATAAAAATGTTTAGAGTTTTTAATTGATTGAGATTTGTAAAAATAATAATATAATAATGATAAGAGTTCTTAAATAAGAACTACAAATGTACATGGTCTAAAGTTTGTGATCGATCAAAGTTACTAGAGACAAAGTCACGAGCATCCGTTGTGACAAGGGAATAGTAACCTCAGTGAGTGAACTTAATAATCTGGGAGATTAGTTAAGGATCACAAGGGTATATAGGTTTTCTGTTTCGGGTAGTCGCAATTGCGGTCTGTGCAATTGCGTGAAACATCTGAACAAATTTGTAACAATTTAGAGTCAGGAATTGTTCAAATAAAGAAAACATATTTCAAAGTAAAATGTTGTCACAAGTGCGTTCTGTGTCATTCCATCTAAGAGCTTGTTTATTCAGTTGGTATCAGAGCAGATCACCAACCTTTACAGGTGAGGATCTTGAGACTAAGGCGATATGGAAAGCGGACGAGAACTAGTGGCAGTACACAAACCAGTCATGCTAGATGTGGATAACTACGGTCACTGGAAAGCTAGAATGAAGCAAGTTATCAGAAGTGTGGACGAAGACGCATGGACTGCGGTTGTATTGGGATGGGAAGAACCCAAGCAACTTAGCAGGACTGATGGAACCACCAGTGTTCCAAATCTAAATCGTTATGGACAGAAGACGAAAAGAAAGGTCAAAATTCAACTCGAAAGCTCTATCGGATATTTTCGCAGCAGTTGACCTAAATCAATTCAAACTAATACAAGAATGTGAATCAACCAAAGCAGCATGGGAGATTCTGCTAAACTCGTTTGAAGGGGACGCCTCAATTAAGAGAATGCGTCTCGATCACCTCGCATCCCAGTTCGAGAATTTACGGATGGGTGCGAGTGAGTCCATTGAAAGTTTCAGCGCCAGACTCAGCTCTATGTCACATGAAGCAGCAGTCCTCGGCAAAAAATATAAAGAAAAGAAGCTCGTCAAGAAACTCTTAAGATGTCTACCGAAAATGTTTGCGGCGCATAAAGCAATCCTAAAAACGACAATGGATACTAACGAGATGAAGTTCAATAAACTCGTAGGAATGCTCAAAGTCAAGGAACTTGACTCGACCGAGGATTCAAGCAACTCAGCGAAAGGAACTGCGTTCACGACTACAGGAAGTGAATACCGCATCCAAAAACTGGAAGAAATTATGAGTCTGATGGCAAAAAATTTTGGAAAATGATGAAGCGAATCGAAGGAAGAACTATCAAAGGCACAAAACCAATGTCGGAAGGTCACTTCCAAAGGACTAAAGCAAAACCGAATGGAGGAGAGAAACTTGGTCGAAAACGTGAAGGACAATGCCCCGAATGTGAAGGCTTCAGACACTTCAAAGCCAAATATCCCCTTACCAAACGAAAAGAGATGTGGTGTTCGGTTTGCAAAGGGTTCGACCACATAAAGGAAGAATGCACAATGGATGGAAGCAAATCCTTTTTAAGCTTCAGTGATACAAACTCGGATGAAGCAGAAGATAATGAAGGCATGTTGAATTTTATGGTGTTTACTGCAATTGAATCTCAATCCCGTGACTTAGACGAAGAAATAGATCCAAAAAACAAGTATAAAATTTTATATGATAATTGGGTTCACCTGAGTAATGATCACCTAAAACTGCAAAAAGAACAAGCAATGTTGAAATCTCATGTAAACATTCTTAAACTCGAAAAAGACGAAACAAAGGATCCCTACCAGGATGAAGATCGACTTACAAGAATGGAACAAATGATTCAAAATCTTGAAGCCGAATGCCGTGAGGAAAAAGCTAGGTCAAGGGAGTTGTAGGGAGAATTGACTATGAAACATAAACAAATATGTATGCTGAACTCTGGCACAGATAATCTCGACAAAATCCTAGGCGTTGGCCAATCTCCAAAAGTGTATTGGGGTCTTGGTTATGAAGGGAACTCGCAGACTGAAGCATGTAAAGGGAAAATAACCTTTGTTGCAGAAACCAAGACAGGAGGAGAAGACCAAAAACGAGACAACACTGGGAATATGTCTAAAGACAATGCCACACGTTGGTCATGTGAGAACAAAAGAGGAGTTGTGAATAACGAGAAAAGAAGGGTGTGCTGGTTTTGCGGCAAACCTGGTCACATACGGAGAAGCTGTCTTGCTTTTGGAAACAAGGTTCAAGATGCATGGAGGAAAGGTTGATGTTTCCCTGAACTAAAAAGATTTAGTCACGTCTGGATAAAAAGGGATACACATCATGGTCAATTCCCACAGAGTGGACTGAAGAAAATGCTTACCTCTCAGCGGCTACTCATGAAACACAGTGCAATGTGGCATATACTACGGTAAAGAGTCATGATAGTTCGAAATGGTACTTCGACAGTGGGTGCTCACGACACATGACATGAGATCGATCTAACATATACGAGTAACAAGAAACCAGGGGAGGAAAAGTCACATTTGGTGATGGAGGTCAAGGACAGATTCGAGGATGTGGTAAGCTCAGGGACAGAAATCAACCCCATTTGGAACAAGTCTATTTCATTGAAGGTCTCAAAGCGAATCTCAATAGGAATAGTCAGTTGTGCGATGAAGGATACAACGTTAGATTCACTCCAACTGAGTGTCATGCTGAGAAATTCGATGAGTATAACTCTGGTCTGTGGGAAATTCGATCAAACAACAACTATTATATGTGGAAACCAGAGACGTGTCTAATGGTTGAAGAATCACAAACACAAATGTGGCATCATAAGCTTGGTCACATGAACGTATCGGGTATGCAACGTCTAGTCAATGCTCAAGTGGTTAGGGGAATTTTAAAACTAGAAAAACACGAGGACATCATATGTGGAGGGTGTAGTAAAGGAAAACAGGTGAAGGTTCAACATAAGAAGCTTTCCGTGATTGGTTCAAAATGCATCCTTGAGTTGGTTCACATGGATCTGATGGGCCCGATCTAGACCGAAAGCATTGGAGGTAAGAAATACATATTCCTCCTCGTAGATGATTTCTCCAGATTTCACGTGGGCAAAATTCCTTCGGGAGAAAGTGAAGCAACTGAGAGATTTAAGATTCTTGCTCTTCAACTAAAAACTGAAAAATGGGGGATTATTCACATTCGAAGCGATAATGGAGGAGAATTCAAGAATGAGATATTCGACAGTTTTGTAAGTCACAGGGTATCATGCATCAATTCCTAGCCCCGAGAACTCTACAACAGAAAAAAGTTGTCGAGCGCAAGAACTGTACCTTACAAGAGATGGTTAGGGCCATGCTACATGAGAACAATGTGGCAACAAGGTTCTGGGCAGAAGTTATAAGCACAACTTGTTATATTATCAATCGGGTATATGTCAAACCATGCACAAAGATGCCTCCGTATGAGATCTAGAAAGAAAAGACCCCAAATCTGAATTACTTCCATGTGTTTGGGTGTATTTGTTACATCTTGAATGATAAATACAATCTAGGAAAATTTGACTCTCGAAGCGATGAAGGTATTTTCTTGGGATATGCTACCCATAACATGACATTTCGGGCTTACAATCGAAGAACCCAAATGATAGTAGAATCTATCAACATTGTGTTCGATGACAGACAAGTCCTATATCAAGAAACGCATCAGAAGGAGGAACAGAAAAATACAGATGCCACAAAAGCTCTTGGCACATCGACTGTAGAAACAAAATCAGAGGAATAACCACCAAATCGAGAAGCGGAGCTAAGAGTTCCCAGAAATCACTCTGAAGAAGATGTAATAGGTCCTCTGAATGAGGACACGGTTACTCGCAAAAGACAGATAAACTTCCATGTGATGGTTATGAAGGCAGAAACAGTTGAGTTTGGATGTTTTGTGTCTATGGTAGAACCAAAAAAGATAGATGAAGCCTTGATGGACGAATTTTGGGTGGCGGCTATGCACGACGAGTTAGAACAGTTCACCACGCTGGATGTGTGGGTTCTGGTCCCAAGCCAAGAGAGGTGAATGTCGTCGAGACCAAATGGATTTATAAGAATAAAATTTATGAAAAGGGAGAAGTCACTCGCAACAAAGTAAGGCTCGTTTCTCAGGGATACTCTCAAATAGAAGGTATCTACTTCGATGAGACGTTCGCACCAGTGGCAAGACTTGAATCGATCCATCTCTTACTAGGGATTACATGCTATCTTAAGATCAAGTTGTTTCAGATGGATGTAAAAAATGCATTCTTGAATGGACTACTCAAGGAAGAAGTGTATGTCTCACAGTCTAAAGGGTTTGAAGACCCACAAAAACCAGATCATGTTTATAATTTACACAAGCCCTCTATGGTTTAAAACAAGCCCGCAGGGTATGGTATGACAAACTAGCTCAAGTACTTCTCAAAGACGGATTCATTCGTGGGAGTGTGGATAAAACCTTGTTCATCAAACAGAGTGGAGTTGATCTGTTGGTTCTGCAAGTATACGTAGATGATATCATTTTCGGAGGCACCAAGCGCAGTCTCGTGGATACATTTGTGAACAAAATGACCGGAGAATTTGAAATGAGCCTATTCGGTGAACTAACATATTTTCTTCGTCTTCAGATACAACAACATGAAAACAAGATTTTTGTAAGACAAAGCACCTATGCCAAAACATGATCACTCATTTGGAACTTCAAACAGCCAAGCCATCCAGAATTCCCATGAGTACCATATCAAAACTGTCAAATTATGAAGATGGAGAAAAAGTTAGTGAAAAGCTATACCGAGGAATGATATGTAGCCTTTTGTACCTCACCACCAGCAGACCGGACTTGTCATATAGTGTAGGTGTTTGTGCTTGGTATCAAGCTGCTCCACGAGTGTCACATTTGGCTGATATGAAACGGATACTCAAAATATGTTAAAGAAACTATTGATTACGGTCTCTGGTTTACAAAAGATACTATCCTAAATCTTGCTGGATTTTGTGATGCTGATTGGGCGGGTAGTGTAGATGATAGAAAGAATACATCTGGTGGATGTTTTTATCTTGGGAACAATCTAATTGCTTGGCATATTCAAAAGAAAAATTGTGTAACATTGTGTACTGCAAAAGCAGAGTATATCTCCCTAGGTAGTTGTTGCACTCAACTTCTCTGGATGAAGCAAATGCTTGAAGATTACGGGTTTCAAGACTCACACATCTCTATGTATTGTGATAATTTAAGTGCGATCAATATCTCGAAAAATCCGGTTCAACATTCAAGAACTAAGCACATCGACATTCGTCATCATTTCGTTTGTGAACTCGTTGAGCAAGAAATTGTCCAAATTAGTCATGTTGCTACAAGTCAACAGTTGGTGGATATCTTCACAAAAGTTCTAGATCTTAATACATTTCTAATTCTTCGAAAATCCATTGGAGTCTGCGACATGAATAGTCTCTGAAAGAGAGTAATTCAAATAATAAAAAAAGGAGAAGAAAGTAGCTCGAATTTTTTTTCTCTGTGTCAAGTTCTCATTTTCGGCAACGGTTTTGGATATATCAAATGGGCCATTGCGTGTTGGGCTTTCGCTGAAGTCATAACAAAGTCGATCAGATGAATGAATGGGTTGGGTCTAAATAAAAAAGGGAGGCTCATTTCCATTGAGCGGGAAACCTATGACAAGATCACGTCTCCTCATTTTCCTGCTTTTTCTTCCGCAACTACCGAGTGTGACTGAAACCCTAAGCGCAAGAGCTCCCTCTCTCACTCTCTCTACCGCGCTATCCCTCTCATTTTCTCTAGCGAAGTTCGTCGTTGTATTCCAAGATGCCGAGAACTAAACAGGACGCCGCTCGCCATGAAGATCCCGATCTCCACATTCCTCTCAACAATGCTTGAAGAAAATCCGAGCGCAGAAAGACGTCTCACCCATGGATATCTCCGGTGACTCCTCTCATCCAACTCTCGGCAATGATGAGGAATTTCTTGCCGAAATCGAAGCATTCGGGGGTCATGAGTCAGTTCGATCTTCCGCCTCCTCCCGGGTCAGTCTCAAAACCCTCGAAGAATGTGGCTTATAGTTCTCGTCTCGGAAAAGGAAAGCAGGTTGGGACTGAGGAACCTGGAGTTACTCTGATGAAGAAGATGGGTTTCGTGACCCGCGTGAAGGAAATGAAGATTGGGAAGAAACCTTTGAGGTCCGTCGTCTTGTCTCGTGCCGTGACCGGGATCAGCCGTCTCTCACCCGCCCGTAAGCTCTTCCGTTCAATGAGCGGTTCATCTCGAAAATGGCAAGTGATCTTTATAAAGTGTTTAAAGAACGATTGTTTCATGAAAAAAGATCTTTCCCCTTGGTGAAGAGAGTCTCTATGAAGCTGAGCAAATCATTCGAGATGCTGGTATTTTGCGTACAGTGGTAGATGTTGATCAGTATGTGCACGAAGTTGTGTGCGAGTTTTACTAAAATCTGGTGAAGTTAGAAACCTGCAGTTGTGGCATGAAGCTGGTCTATCTCTGAGGGCAGATGTACGAGTTCTCTCCTGACTTGATCAACCATGCATTCGAGGTTCAAAGCTCGCCTCAGCCACGCAAGGGTTCTGAGTTGCATGTCAGTGACACATGGTTTGATGTCGTATCCTTACTATCTGATGGCAAGGGAAGCAACTGGGATGGTTTTGCATCTCAACATCTCTCCAAAACCATGGTCTTGCTCTACAAGCTCAGTTGCCGCAACTGGATGCCTTCAACTAATGCAACGACTATGTCTCAAGGTCGAGCTTATCTTCTCTACATGCTTGCAAAGAAGATCCCCTTCAATTTTGGAAACTTGGTCTTCCAGCAGATTATCAAAGCTGCAACATCTCCAAACCAGATGAACCATCGTCTCGTCTTCCCAAACCTCATCTTCCATGTGTTGAGCTTTCAGCTCACAGTTCCTGGCTTCCGCAACAACCACAAGTCCGACTTTCCTCATTAAGTATCGATTGACAAAAGTGGACATGGGACCGATCTTGAGGGATCTCGTGCACCCTCTCTGGCAGATGATCTCCGATCCCTGGCTGAAGCAGTAAAGAGAATTCAACGTCGTCTCAAAGTTGGGGAGTACAGTCTTTCCGATACTCGGCGTGCTCTTACCTCAGATTCAGAAGACACAATATATGAAGAAGATTGATCTTTGAGTATGCATACAAGAAGGGGGTAGGAGAGCATGTTTTTTTTGGCCTAACACACTTGCAAGGGGAGTCCGTTTTTTTTTATTCTTTTGTGTGTTATTTCTATGGTGGTTTCGGTTGTTGTTCCATTCATACATTGCTTCATGTTTTCGTGTTAGAGAAGTTGTTTTGCGGGTTATTGATTTAGTAGTACTATGGTTGCTGCATGGTTTACTAACTATTCAAATTCAAGATGAGCTTGGAATAGCTTGTATCCTCATATTCAAAGATCAAGGAGAAGAATGAAAAAACTGGTTTAATCGAATTTTAAAATCATGATAGGTTGGCGTAAACCAAGTTGAGTTCATAAAGGAAATTCATCAAAAAAGAAAAGTCTTTAGGATATGGCAACTTTGGCAAAAGGGAAATACAACGAGGTTTCTATTTTCTCAAGAAAGCTTGGAGGATAAATAGAAGACCAAAGTTCAATGCAAAGATAATCGTTTTCAAGATTAAGAATCCAGAGCGTAAAGTCTGTGATCGATCAAATTTACTAGAGACAAAGTCACGAGCATCCGCTGTGACAAGGGAATAGTAACCTCGGTGAGTGAACTTATAATCTGGGAGATTAGTTAAGGATCACAAGGGTAGATATGTTTTCTGTTTCGGGTAGTCGCAATTGCGGCATGTGCAATTGCGTGAAACATTTGAACAAATTTGTAATAATTTAGAGTCAGGAATTATTCAAATAAAGAAAACCTATTTCAAAGTAATTTTTTTTCACAAGTGTGTTCTATGTCATTCCATCTAAGAGCCTATTTTATTCTTTTTCCTCAAATAGAAGAACAAAGACAAATTAGCGCGTCCAACTGAAACAAAACAAACACAAGAAAAACACAACCTCTACCTTAACAAGATTACAAAGCAAGATAAAAGAATTTAGTTTAATCTATTTTATTAAAATAGAATTTATCTACTACAAAAATCATAATGAACCATTTCACTAATGACTAGAAAAATATTTATAATATTATTTTTTTCCTAAAATAATAAATCATATTTTCAAAAATTTCTAGAAAAATATTCTTTGTTGTTTTTTAGGATTTAATATTTTGAAGGAAATATTTAATAATTGTAAGGAAATATTACGATTATAGTCTTAATCAATTTTATTATTTACTATTTTCACTCAATCTCTACTATAATATTATTTCAAAATCAATATGAATTTAATATCATTAAAAATTACATGATGCCATTGTAAACATAATAATTTAAGAAACAAAAGAAAAATCTTCATTAACAGTAAAATTGAAAATATATATAATAGATTTTTTCAAGATGAATATAACAAAACTTAAGTCGAGATATATCTAAATTTGTTATACAATATTTTTGAAGGATAAATATAACAGAATATATATAAAAATTAATTTAGATTATCTTAATAAATAAAATAAATCTAATAATAAAACATAAAAATCATAATATGAAATACGTAGTATTTATTCTCTTATTTAAATACAATTTGTATTCAGTGGTTATGCTTTAATTGTTAATATTTAAAATATTCTCTTATTCAAATATAATTTCAGTCCACTATTGTGAAGTTCTTTTATTTAAATCTCTTCTTTTTTTATAAATACAAAATAATTAAATATAATGTATAAATTTTATTTACAAGAATTATAATAATGTTGTATATCATAAAATTTAAAAGATATTTTTTATATTAAATGCGGGTAAAATTTTAGTTTTGAATTAAAAAAAGGACAAATATTGTTTATTACTACA
>OVAO01002877.1:0-12006 GCA_900406285.1 Biscutella auriculata | reverse complement strand
TTTATTTTATATCTATTCATTTTTACTAATTTTTAACATTCATATTAATAAATAAATATAATAGTGTTATGAAGTTCAAATCATAGAAAATATCTCTGAAAATTAAAATAGAAAAACTTTAAATATTAGGGAAATATGAAATGCATACATAAGAGTTTTGTAAAATCTATAAATAATGTTATGTTAACTAATTTTGAAAATAGATATAAACTAGATTACTATTATTAATGTCTTTAAGCAAATAAGCTACTAAAATCGCACTTAATTGCATAACATATATTCCTTTGTATTTTTTAGACAAAAACACAATTTTATGTTTCTGCTTTTTATTGAATTTTAGGCAATTTTTCTCGACTGGTAAAATTTTTGCATAATCACATTAGAAAATGCAATTAGGCAAATAGAATTTTATCAATGGAAGCCATTGTTTTCATATCATATTTTGCACGTAATATCCGTATTGTTTTGAACCGGTTACGTACAAATGTATGATTATAACTTTGAATTAATGTTTTATTAATACAGAGTATCTATACTAATAAAATGAGAAGTTTGAGGCCTCTAAAGTTGTCCACGTAGGCACTTCTATACTTGACACATCAGCAATTCCTCGTACGTTTATGTTTATTCTTATTAAATTTCCTCATTCATGTATTAAATGATTCTCTCCTTCGAAACTTTTACTCTCTTCTTTACAAGACGGTTGATCTTCTTCTATTTAACTGTATTGATTACGAGGGAGTCGATACATATTTCCCTCACACAATGATTGCTCCTCTTCTTTGCCATGAATCTTTTAAATCATAAACCAATGATTTACCACAAAAGTTGTGTTTGAGGGAATCTGACGTCAAACATATCCTCGGCAGGAGTTTCTGTTTCCGAACGATGAGATTCGAATCTACCACATCTCTCGGCTGGCGACTAGGCGAGAGGTCATCCCCTCTCGATTCTCCAAACTAATCTCCTCACAGTCGCCTTCCATAAACTGAAGGTAACGTGTTTTGTTAATGTTCTCGAAATGTCTATTGATCGATGACATTACGTTGTGCATTTAGTTGATTTAGATGTTTCCAGTAGGTTAGAAATCAAACGAGTATGAGATTATATTGTTGATTGAAAAGATGAGCGAGTTCACCTTTTATTAATCTCGGATGACACAAACGAGGAGAAAGAATGGCATTGTAAGTAAGAAACAACTTTATGGCTTTGATTCTTCGAAAATTGAATAGCTCTGAATTATTACATGTATTATCTCATGGGTCGTAACAGAGTCATATCAAGGTAAACTCAATCCCAATTTCTGGAGCTTTTTGAATATTCATTTCTTTCAGCTCTCTATTATGGAAATCAATTTTTTGTTGAGTACTTTGTAACATGACTTGTGATAATTATAGTTGTAGGCCTGTTAAACAGATGTACAAGCCAAGACAAATATATTTAGTTAGTGTTAAATGCAAATTAGTTAGGGTTAAATGCAAAACTCTTATTTTGACTACAATAAATTTATCATATAGTTGACCAAAAAAAAACATTTATCATATATAATTAAATCATGTAATCAAGATATTAATTGATAAACCGTAAATGTAAAGTTAAAGAAAAAACGTTGAAAAAAAAGCTAAAGAGAAACTAGTGCTTGCATTTTGATACACAACTAACGTAGGATAAAATATTATATTTATAATTAGAATGTTACCATATTTTAATTTTACAGAGAATTATATTTTAAATATTAAATGTGTAATTACTTTATAATACTAAATAATATTTTTGTTTTATGGATCATGATTTTATCTGTTGATTAACCCGTCTGACCATTGTATTGAAGATAAAATTTTAAATATTTTTTGATAAAAATTGTTTAAAGACATATTTATGCTAGAAACATAAATCCAATATTAATGTAATTTGGTTTATTGTTATATTTATTAGTTTTATATATGTACATAAATCCAATACCAAAACTTATATTTAAATTATTGTAATTAATATATATGAGAAGGAAAAATATGTAGAACATAATTAGCATAATACTAAAAATTATATTTAAATTATAGTAATTATACTATAAATTGGACAAAAAAAATAAATTGAATATTGTGAAATTTAAAAAGAGAGTTAAATTAGGATGTTGTTGTAAAGGATAAATCAAATATTAAAATATTTGATTTTTATAATTTTCTAATTTATTAACTAAAATTATATTTAAGATTTGTTTTTATTTTTTTTTCTAAATAGGATATTTAAAAACGAAATTAAATATATAACTGTATTTTTTATCTTTTAAATCTCAATATTTAAATTATTATAACATAATTGTTTGATTACATATATTTCCAGTTTTACCGTTAATGAAAATTACAGGTATTTCCAGTTTTATCCTTAATGAATACTTTTAATTTGTTATTTGTTCCAATGGCATATCATGTAATATTTTATTGATTTAAAGGTTATATTTTTTAAAGTGATTCTGAAATAATACTATAGAGATATTTTATAGTTAATTTTCGAGTTATTTCTTATTAAATTTTAGATATGATCAATAAAATCTAAATATTTTAAATTCTGTATTTAATTTTTCGGTGCTTAAAATATTCACTTTTATCAAAATTTTAAAAATCTATAATATTAAAGTAGAATAAATCTACCACAAATAAAGCATAGTGGACTGTTTCATTATTGATTAGAAAAACAAAACTATATATATATATATATATATATATATTCTAACAAACTAAAAACTGTTTCATATTAGTAATAAAGATAATGTGAATTAATTAAAAATGGATCACGTCAGTCAATAAGATTGGTACAAATTTTTTATTTATTGTCCTTTTGAAGTAAATTGAATTTTTACGTTTATCTCTAAAATATATATATATATATATATATATAATCCTTATTAAAAAATTAACTATTAAATCCACACTTAGTTTCTAAAATATTAAAACAGTTTTGTAGTTAGAAAAAATATAGGATTGGTATTAGTTTAAAAACGAAACAATGTTTTAACAATATTTTAAAACTTATCGTTCATAAAATTCAAATATAGTTATCTAAGTAATGAATCAAAATTTTATTCACATATATACATATCCTAAATACAAAATATTACATCAGAAATATATGTTTAACAATATTATTTTAAATAAAACACTTTAAATTTTTAATATTCAATTAATAAAATAAATACTCAAATCTTATTGGTTTAAATTATATATATAGTAACAAATAATATAATTTGATATTTTATAATTTTGTGTGATTATAATTTCGAATATTATAAATACTAATAAATTAAAAATAATATTTCTTAAATTTATTCTATGCATCACACATAAACTAAATAAATTTTCGATGATTTAGTTTTTCCATTCGTTTGACTCATTCAACGTCGAGGCTAACTATGCATTTGACGTTGAAGTTATTTTTTTTTTTATATATACGAACTCATTTGCGATTAAGATAAGTAACAAAATACAGACTCCGGAACGAAAATAAAATACTGACGTTGAAGTTATTTATACTCTTATAATTTTGAAGTCTCAATAAAAATAAAAGACAAGAAATTCGTGTGTTATTAGCCTTATAATTTTGTTTCAGCTAAACATTGTGTGAGTGAGGTATGTCTTAGGAGGGTTAAAGAGCTAACGAATTACACTAAGACATGGAAACAGTATTCTAAGAGCTCTCCNTCTAAAAAAAAAAAAAAAAAAAACCGTATTCAAAACCCAAGCGTTGTCTAAGTCAAGACTTGATGTCTTAAGTTGTAGCTTCACATAAATGAATCTCATTTAAATTATTCGAGTGAATTCTCGGATAAGGTTAAATATATATATGTATATATATAACATGAAATCATTGAAATGAGTGTTTGGTCAATTTTCATTTGTGAGGTTTTATAACTTCTATACCAAACAACTCAATGTATTCTCGTGATCCCAAATGACTAGTCCCAAATTCCTACACTAACTCCAACGCATTCAGACAATAGATCAAGAGAAAGTTCGGGACTAACCATAAAAATATGAATATCTAGTGAAGTAAAGATTAAAAAGTATCAAAGGAGAATAAGCAATGAGATCATTTCTTTGTATTATTCTTAGTTTTGATGTACAGTTTCGTATATATTACAAACAAAGTAATGAAGAAGTTGTCCAAAAGAAAAAAAAAACTAATATAGAGAATAACAATATACATATTACCTCTCTCCTTTTTCAAATTAGAGTATGCAAGTCTTGTATGCTTCAATTATCTAACAGTTGAATGGTTTGGTAAATACATTGATGAGTTGGTCAGCTGTTGAAACATAGATAAAATTGATGGTGTTGAATAGGAAATTCGTCTTGAATGTAATAATAGTCAATCACAATATGATTGATCATTTCGTGAAACATCGAATTGGTGGCGATATGAATGATCGACTTACTATCACACATAACAACCATCAAACTGCTTTGGGGACATCGAGAGACGAAGAATGCGAATAAGCGAGAGGAGTTCGAATGTGAGGTTGAGCGCTTTTCTGCTAACGGTTGTATGTTTCTGTGTTTTCCAAGAAATAGGGAATTGTCTAATACGAACAAAATAACTCGTGATCGAGCGACGACTGATCGAAAAATTTGTCCAATCTGAATCTATCCAGCCATTGATCTAAAAATAGATGTTAAACCGCAACAAAATCAATTTTCCAAAAGACCCTTTGAGATATCGCACAACCCGAAGTGATGTTTGCCAATGATCATTGTGCAGTTCCTGCATAATTGAGCAAGAACATGTATTGAGAATGCAAGATTCGATCTCGTGATTATGAGGTAAATGAGGCGACCTATAAGTTGACGATAACGTTCCAGATCAGGTAGTTTGGGAGAGCCCGAGAGAGCAAGTCATCGGTTATAATCAAGCGGAAACACCACTAGTTTTGACCCATCATCCATGTTTGAGTAAGTATATACTCGTTTGGTTGCGAGCCAATTCAATTCCAAAGAAGTACTTGAGTTCGCCAAGATCTTTCATGTGTCATGACGATAGATAAGCCTTGAATGTAGTGATAACTTCAAGGGAACTGCCAGAAATAATCGTATACATCAACATAAACTAAAAACTGAGATGAACATCTAACTTTGCAAACGTGAAGAGCCAGTAGTAGGAAAGAGACTGCTCAAACCCATATTCTCTGAGAGTTGTTTAAATCTTGGTGAACTAACATCAGGGTGTTTTTTTTAAATCATAAAGAGACTTGTTGAGGTGACACACTTTTAAGATTTCAAAAGTTGTGAATCCCAGAGGAAGCTTCATATAAACTTCTCCGTTGAGATCACCATGCAAGAACACATTGTGTACATCCATTTGGTACAAGTGCAAACGTCTCCTCATCGCCAGCCTTCAATTTGTTTGATACAAAGAGCCACTAGAGAGGTTTGTGCCTTTCGAGAGTACCATCAATTATGTACCTAAGTTTATATACCCATTTACATCCAATTGCTGTATTTCCTTTTGGTAAATTAACCAAAGTCCATCTATTATTTTGTTCGAGTGATATGATTTTGTTCCCTATTGTATTTCTCCATCTTGTATCTTTATTGTCCTTGCAAACGATATTGAGTCCACGCTAATCATGACAACTGCCATAAAAGCTTGATGACTTTCTGAGAATCGATGGTTGTCAATGTAATTGGTGATAGGATAAGCAGATTTCCTAGTTAGCATTCCAAGGGGTTTGCTGAGAACCCGATTTATGACAAATTTTCAAAGTGTGACGAACGGTTTCTTCGAACGATGGTCGTGCCCGAGAAGTGGTTTAATTGAAGTTGTCCCTTGTGCAATATGTGCATCAGTACCTTATGCATTCAATTCATCAGTGTTTTGTGCAATAACAACACAAGTGGTTGTGCATCAATAACACCAATTCCTTGTGCATTAATAGCATCAACGCCTCGTGCATCAATAATGACCATGAATTTTGTCTATGACAAGAATGAATCCACAAAAGCATTTGTGAATGACTCTAACGTTCAGTTGAAATAAGAGGCAAAATAATTTATTCTAGGGTTGAAGAAGATGATGCAGTGTTAGAGATATCGACCACTGCAATTGGAGGAGATATAGGATAATCACCAGGTTGTTGTCTATTGAGCGAATTAACAACTCTTTGTTTACCACATAAAAAACTTGTGGAGAAGCAATCACCATTGAAGTTTTATCAGATGATTGACCCGTTCAGAATGGAAACTCGGATTCTGAGAAATGCACATCACGCAACACTAGGAAAATATTTTCTTTTAGATCAAATAACTACCAACCTTTCTTACCATACATATAACCCAAAAAACACATTTGTGACTACGTGAAGCGAATTGATCACCTTTGCGATGTTGATTTCTGCCTAACACAATGCACCAAATACCCACAAATAAACATTTTCATGATGTTTGTCGTTGAGTCTCTCGTAGGGCGTTAAATCATGAAGCACTTTGCTTGTCGTTCGATTAATGATATATGTATATGTGGGAATGCGTTCTCCCCATCGGTTAATAGGTAGATGTGCTTAAAAATGCAAAGCTCTAGCAACATTCAATATATGAAGGTGTTTCTTTTCGACTCTTCCATGTTGTTGTGGTGTGTCTAACCAAGATGTTTCATGGATGATGCCATTGTTGAGGAGATCTTTTTTAAGCCACANTTTAAGCCACCAAACTCGGTTCCATTGTCCCTTCATACTGTTTTGTCAAATGTGTCTAATTGATTTTCAACCATGGAGAGAAACTTTTTTATTTGAGTTGGTGATTTTTTATCATTAAGAAGATAAAGCCAAGTACTTCGAATATAATTGTCTACAATTGTGAGGAGGTAATGTGCACCAAAGTAAGAAGAAGTTCTATACGAATCCCAAAAATCGTAATTAATCACTCAAAACGATTTGCAGTTTTATTCTAATTTAACGGAAAAGAAACTCGTGTATGTTTAGCTCGAAGACACACATCACATATTTTATTTACAATTTTAGAAGAAAGAGAAACATATAAAATAGTGAACAAACTACTTAGAAGACATGTAACCCATTTGATCATGCCACAACTCATACAATTTTTTGGTCTGTGTTGTAATTGAAGCAACCATCTTCGTATTTTGGAAGTAGAAAGTTCATGCTCATACTCTACTTGCTCCAATCACCATCTTCGAATCACGATCCTGAACAACAAGGAAATGATTAGCTAGCTGAACAATACAATGATTTTCATCCACCAATTGTCAAACCGATATTAAATCATATTTCAACTCCTTAACATCGTAACTCTACACATGATCCTAATCGAACACAACCTTCAGTCACAAAGACTCTTTTCACGACAACAACAAGAATTATCAACACCAAAGCCATTTCTCGAATGTCATAGTTCCATGTCAAATGATGTGTGGCTCATGTATCCATTATCCAACAAGGTAAAGAGGACTTACTAAAATCGGTCTTTGATGTATTGTGCCTGCTTGCATTGAGAAGAGTCATAAGTAATTTCTATTGAGCATCACTCACGCCATTGACTCCATCACGATCCTTATATGTGATCATGTAATTGGCTTATCTAGAGGATTTTCCTCTGTTTGGAACATTGATAACACTAAGGTATGCCAACCCATGTCCATGACTGAAAATCGCTCCACGTCCATTTTCTTGCGATCCGTTCTACTTTGGCCAATCGTCCCACCACTACAGAAAACCAACAATACCGTAACATTTTTCTGCAACATAGTCAGGTCTGTTGCAATGCTTGCAAATTGTTAGAAGTGCATGATTCTTGGTTTTCACCATGAAAACAACTATTTGTTGGTTCTTATGCATTTGAGCACTATTACGAACCAGATCTTCTTCTTAGCGAACTCTATTGTAGAATTCTTCCAGACTTTAAAGTGGTTGTCGCGACAAGACTAGATAGAACTATCCAGAAGTTGGTGTCATCGAGTCCAAACATAAATTAAAGTACTTAATCTTCTTCACATTCCTTTTCGAGAGCAGAACCCAAATCACACTCACACTTGCCACATTTACAGACATGTTGAGAGGGATGATATTTCATATTACCTCATACCTTGTTAAATTTGGTATAATAAGTCTCGATCATGAGACCTTTTTGTTTGCAACATGCGAGCTATGCCTTGATTGTTGGATTCTAGGTCCATTTGTCACCGATAATCGTTTTCGCAAATGATTCTATTTATCCTTGGCTACATCTTGATAGAAGATGTTTGATCTAAGAATTGAATCAATGGTCATTCATATCCAAAACACATACTACTCTTAAATCATACAAAAAGATAGTACGACGAACAATTTCCACTTGAGCAGTTGTTAATGGTGTCACCAGGCTTGGTCCTGTAAATAAATGGGTCCAAGCAAAAATAAATTAGGGCCTACAATTTTTTTTTTTTTAAACTGGCATATCCTCGAGTCAAACTCTTGCACTTAACCATGTTCATTCTGTACTTTACCAACTCAGCTAACATAAATTTTAGTTAATCTGAGATCGAATTAAATTTTATTCACCTGAGGGCTGTAAGCACATACTTAACTTGTTTACCCTCAGAGTCGGTCCTGGATATCATCACCATTAATCTCTAAAAAAAAAGATTTTAGAGGTCGATTATATCAAACAAAAAACCTTTTTGCTAAGATTCTAATACCAAAGAAGAATACCAAAAGAGAAAAGAAATGAAGATAACTTTTATTTGTATTACTCTTGATATACAATCTCGTATATCTGATAAACTACACATTGAAGAAGTTGCATAAAATAGAGAATAACAATATTTACATCATGGATCTTATGACAATGATTGATAAAATATTTATAGTGTGTAGACTCTCCAGAAGAAAACATTACAATATGTTTTTCATGTTATTTTGTCGAGGGCAATATACCGTTTATTTTCTTTAAATGACTCATTACTTGATTACTAACAAATACATATGTATTTCGCAAGCATCTCGCATCTGACTATAATTATATGTATTTTAGTTAAAGGAATTAACCATTTAAGTATCATGTCCACACAAAAATATCATTTAAGTAGCGTTCAAAAAGTTGGTGTTGCCGCAAATGCAAAATTAATACTAAGGATAAATTTTAGATGAAACTTCAGAGATTAATCGCATATAAATAGTTAAAAAGTGTTTTTGTCAAAAATAACTTTTTAATTTTTTAAAAAATGGGATTGAAGACCATCATTTGTGGTTCCCAACGGAAATCTACTCCCGTTTTTGAATTTTACACAGAAAAATTATACACGAATGTTGAAAGACATGATCAAAGTGGCCAAACCACTTGACTAATGGATCCTCAAACCGTCAAAAAATAATTAACATAGGTATATATAATAACTAATTATAGGAAAGATAAACAAGAGTCAATATCTCTCTCTTGAAACTCTCCCAACTATCGAAGAGCTTTCTCGGCGAGTCTCCGGTCGTCTGTCTCTCCGTCGTGCATCTGCAGTAAGTCCTCCGTCCGGCTCTTCTTGAAGCTTGGTCGGCGGAGGGATTCTCTCCTCGCGAAAGTGTCTAGATCTTAGATCTAGGCGGCGGCTTGGCGCACGACTCCGGTTTTCTTCCTTTTGGCCAATGGCTTCCCGATCTAGCCCAGATCCCCGCATCACGCTTGTAGCTCCGTTGCCCCTCCGACAATGGTGTCCGGTTCCAGTTCTGAGAAGCTCCCCCCTCTCCGATACCGCAGCAAGAATGTCTTTCGTCGCTAGATCTGAGCAAGGAGCGACAGCGGGGTCCTCTAAATGCTTCGATCTTCAGATAAAATCCTCCGATCCGGGCGTTGTTCGTCTTCTCGAGTGATGTCACCTCCCCTTCAAACTAGTTGGTGGGATCCGTTCACAGATGGATGCATCTTCTCTCATTTTAAAGTCTTTCTTGGTAGTTTCAATTGCGAAAGTCTCGCACTAGATCTAGGAGAAAGACGACTTGGGTAACCGTTGATTATACATGGTCGAAGCCTAGCTAGTAGCGACTAGAGCGTCGGGGCGGTGGAATCGAATCCTTGAGGTGGAGGCGGCGTGAAGTGAAGATGGAGCAGATTAGGTTTAGGGTTTCCATTAATTTAGGCTTTGGACCTTTGTTTCATTTAGTTAGGCCAAATTTTGGGTCTTGTAAGTGTTTTAGGCCAGATTGAATCAACAAAACATAAAACTAAAAAGAAAAAAAAAATGATAAACAAGAACAATGTTTCCTTAAAAAAAAATCAGATATTTGGTCACCATCTAAACATCAAACAAACACATGGGTGGAGTCATATTCATGCAGGATTTGTATGTTTTACTCCATCGAGATGGATCACAAAGGAAAAACTAAGATTTCGAAATGACGGTTACTATTCAAGCGATACAAAAGCAAGAAAGAAGAATCAAACAAAAAAGTTGTATGACATAGTTGTTGCTCAAAGTACACGTGTTCAACTGCACACAAACCAACGTTAGGTTTGAACATTTTAATGGGCCGAGTCATGGATTCTGTGTTTACTTGTGATATACTGAGAGTCAAAACATGAGATGAGATAGGCCTGTATGTGTTAATAAAAAAAAACAGTGTTTGTGATTCCTGTCTTTGTCTCGATTTTTAAAATGAATTACTATTAGGTTTGGGTATTCGGGTATCCGAACTGGGTTCGGGTAAAGCTCGATCGGGTTAAAAGTTTTTTTACCATGAGACACTGATCCATTCGGTCGGGTTCGGGTTTGTTTTTACCTTGTGAATGAAACTCGGAATTTTTCAGGTTGGCTTGGAACCCGAATAATTTCAGGGTTTTACCCGAAAACCCGAATATTTCGGGTTTTACCCGAAAACCCGAAATAAATTGTATTTGAAAAATATTAAAACATACTTGAATATTAATAAATCTCAAAATTTAAACTATTTTTCATTAGAAAAATATCATGAAGTACAAAAACTAAACATAAAATTGAGAACAAAACATTTAAAATAAATTAAATATCTTAAATTTAAATATTGAACATTATATGACAAAAAAAAATTGAACATTAAAAGTTATATCAAAGTTTTAAAAATATTTAATAATATTGAATATTTAAGCCTAAGTTCGGGTTTTCGGATACCCATTTGGATTTCGAGTAAATCCATTCGGACTTCAGATATTAAAAACCGTCGAATTGTAACCCATTTAAATTTAAAAAAACTTCGGTTCGAATTCGATTTGGTTCGTAACCCATTGCTTTATTTATTATTTAAAAACCTGAATTTTGGGTACTCATAACAACAATATTACACACGACAGGAGACGTGCATTAGAAGAGTTACAGGGCACACCAATTGCTGGCAATAGGCATCTTCCCAATCTCTCCAACAACTATATCCTCTTTTCTTTTTTTCATTATTACAACACTTGGTCCCACATACACACTATTATCTATCAAAAATAATATACTTGTATTTTATAATTTCCGAAACACTCTTTTTTTTTTTATCAAAATAGATAACTATAAAATTTGCTCATGGACGGACGTAATTAAATTGATTGTGTTTTTAGTTGTAATAAAAGTGGAATTTTGAAAACGACGAGTGATAAAATAATGCCATGTGAAGTTATAATAAAAAAAAGTATAAATGAAATGATGTAATATTGGTAAATTTAGTCAAACCTGCCCTTGGCCTTTTTAAAAAACAAAAAAAAAGAAATCAGACGCTTCACGTGAACCGCACGTGCCAAACCCTTCTTTCCTCTACTTTCTCTTCTTCTTCCTTCCGCATCCTTCGGACCAAATAGCCACAGAGAGGTACATAGAAAAAAAAAATGGAGGTGTTTGATGGGTGCCATACCTGAGAGATTCCGTGGAAGACGACTTTCTAACATTTTACTAATAATAATTACTATTTTCCATCGATAATTATTATTATCGTTGATAAAAATTTAGTAAAGAAAGAAAACAAAAAGGTGTGGTGGAGGTGTTTGATGGGTGCAAGTCACAGCACCAACGTTAATAATC
>OVAO01002875.1:0-12006 GCA_900406285.1 Biscutella auriculata | reverse complement strand
TTCAAAAGTGTAAGATTAGAGATCCGAAAAGGGAACTTCTTTGGTGGCTAGTGAGAGCAGATCAAAGAATCGGATTCAGAAGAAAAATAAGCGGCTTTCAAAGACAAAAAATTGAAGGAAAAAGGAGCTAATCGGAAGCTCAAGCACACAAGGAAAGTTCGGAAGAAAAGCATAAAGCGGAGGGATCCAAACGAACAAAATGAAATCAAGAGAGCTCTTTACTCTATGACTGACATTCCACGAGGAAAAAAAAAGAGAAAGCTTACATGAGAATGTGGGAAATGGGGAGAGAGATTAGGGGGAAAAAGACCTTCTTCATTCCCAGTTGATACGCTTGTATGTGTTGATCGCCATGGCAATGCAAAGTTTAATAAAGGTAAAATAATTACTGTAATTATAGTAACAAGAGTCTTTTTAGTGAAAGTAATTTTGGTGATTAAACTGAACTATTGTGTTACTCACTGTGAGCTAAAGGGTTTAAGACAAGAGGGATACTTTGGATTTGTCCCATCCACTAAATGTAATGCCTTTTAGCGTTGTAGAGTGCATCAGATAATTTTAGTTTAAACTACGATGATCATGAGTAGCTTGTTGAAATTATGTCAGTCGTTTAAAATTTGACTACCATCTCTCATCTAAATCAGATCTACACTTACAACTTACAAGATGAACTCTCTTTTAAATGAATGCAATTATTTAATAAATATATTTTTATATATTTTCGGGAATGTTGAAATTAGCACGATATTCATAGGTCGTGAAGTTAAATTGAAATTAAATTACGTCTATGTATAAATTAGCATTGGCACGAAGTACATGCATGTGTGACCTTATATGATATAGTTCATGTGTAAATTGGTCTTCCCCCGTTTGAAACTCAAATCGAGCTTATACATTTTGCGTAGTCGACCCTGAATAAAGTTGGAATACATTTTATTTTTTTTATTGACAAGTACTCGTACATCCCTTTATTTTGTTTATAATTTATTTTCTTTCTATCAAAAAATCATACAAACGCTTGATTCACGTATGATAGACTTTTGATTCAAAGAATTTTACAATTTTTTAAAAAAATTCCTTTCCGTTGTAAAATGACTTGAAAAGGCTGTTAAAAAATATAATTATTCGAAATGGAAAGAATTTGGATACAAAACCTAGAAGGAAGTTTATGTAGATTAAGATTCGAATTATGATACAAATTAAAAATGGATTTCACACATGACAACTGGTACAAATGATACAACTAAGAGATGTTGTGTTATAACCGATTTCAGTTTTAGTGTTGTATTTTTCAGGAGACCATGAACACCAACATACATGTTCGTTATGGAGGGAAGTATTATGTTATACCATTTAGGACGTCATCGCTGGATGAGATAACTTACTCTGCAATGGTGGAGAAGATAAGCAGAAAGGTTGAGATAAATGAAGTTAACTCCCACTTGAAATTGAGTTATATTCTATTGATAAAATATCCTAAGAAAGATAGAATTTGATGACGATGATGATGTATGTGCTTACCTAACAACATTTGATAAATAAGAGGTTACGATTGTCTTGGATATGGAGGTAATTAAAGACAACGAATGTGACAAAGAATGTTGTATAATGAGTGAACAAATTTCAAGAGTCGGGGGAGGAAGCTCTGTTGGCATTAGCTATGAGGAGATGGTTGGAAATGACATAGATTGTGATGATGTTGATGTAACTAGTGGTGGTATTGTAATTATTTACAGAGCGAACGCATCAAGACGTAAACATATTGAGAAGATTATTGAAGAGTAAGAAACTGATTCATGTGACAAATTTGAGGTTGCGGATTTCCTTATGGATATGAACAAAGATGAACATGTTGATCTTTCATGGCCTGTAGAAATAAGTCAGTTTGAAGAATGAGAAGATGGTACAAGTCTTGAACTAGTCAAGAATTATATTCTAAAAAGGCATTACTAGATTTGGTTGACAAAACTTCACATAAAAATTGTTTTCAGGATCACACTTATAATGATGCATCGCGAGTCGATTACCTTTGTCTATTTGCTTAGTTTTATATTGTTTTAGATATTAATCGCTTTCGTTGACTTTTTGTTACAGTTGACTTTTCAATGACTTTTTGTTGACTTTTCAATTTATGCTTTAAGATTGTTAGTGACAAACAACTCTTTAATTGCTTTGACTAGATGAATTCTCCTTAATTCTTGTATGTTGACCACTCCTAAATTGATTCAACAACCCCATTATACTACAATCGATTGATAAGAGTACAAAAAATATTTTTATCACTATGTGACTTTGATGTACAAACAAGTGCGGTGTACAACCCGTGTAGTTTCAACTGGATGCCAACTACAAACCGGAGTTACATGAATGATGGAAGGGTCCAACTACTGCACAAGATAATCAACAAAATTAGATTTGACTTTAGGAAATTAGTGTACGAAAAGGTGTTGCATCGAGGAAAGATTGTTGATGGAATCTTTGGGTGTACTTATCCATCTTTGATATATGGATTGTTAAGTACAAACCACAAGATAATGCTTCTGTTTTTTGAGATTTTTAAGCAACCTCGTGTGTATTTACAGGAGAAACGAGCGGGTCTTGTTCCAAGAAGTTTGTTGATATAGATCGAGTAAGAGGATGGGTCTGACTTGAAACAAACTCTCACCTATTCATGAATATCGGTCATGATGCTCACTGTAGAATGTTCGACTGTTGCAGACAGACAAACCATCAGGGAGACCAATCAGAAGCTACAAGAGATCTTGAAATGCTTGAGATAGTTTTTTAACTCAATGGGCTAGTGGATACGGGTATAATGGAGTGAGGGAAGTATCGAATATGGGGGAGTCTTAGGTGTTTGCTTGTAGAGTATTATGGTGGAATGAGTTTTTGGTTGCTGAAGTATTATGAAAGTAGTTTGTTTTTGTTGTTGACTGTCGGGTTGCAGGTTTATGAACCAATTTGTTTTTGTGTATTGCAAAGAACAATTTGCATTTATCTTTTAAGTTTCAACAACCGGATCAAGATTAATTTTGAAGCATAACCTGTTTATTGAAGTTTATAGCATTAAAGTGGATCGCTCTGGCTATTACTCAAATTAGTACCTAAGATTTATCCACTGCCACGTTAAGCTAAAAAGGGGAGATTGAAGATGCTTAAACTATCTGAACAAAAAATATTCAAACAAAAAAAACTTAATAAAGATAAAAACCAACCATATCTAAGAGAGTATTCTTTGTAACAAAATTAGATTACTGGAGAATATTCAAACAAGAAGAAAAATGAAAAAGTTGGAGAGTATGAAAGATGATATTCCCCAAGCTTTCAAAGCATCAATTTTCTAAGGAAAAACCGTCAAATGTCATAAGAAGAATCGAGAGAGAGTGAGCTAAATATTGTGTAGTTCTTAGTGAGATCGATTGATTAGATCTAGAACTGTGTGATATTCTGAACACTTACAAAAGTTGTTACAATCGTAGGTTTATGTGTGATTTCAATAGTGATTCAAATCGGTATTTTTGAAGTCATATAAACTTGAGTGGATTTACTAGATTGTATTCTATTAGAATGTAATACAAAAAAGTGTTTGGAAACACAGCTGTTTAATCAGAAGGTTTTACAATTTCACATGATTGCAGCTTTATAAGGATAAGAATATCGTTCATGAGTTAGCTATAGACAGTTATAACACATGCGTCAAATTATCTCAGAGTTGTATCCCATTACGAATTTTTCTCCATGCAGGAGTTGTAGAATTTTGGTCCTTCGAATAGGGTTGTTGACATTGAAATGAACTCTGGCTCTGAAAAAATCACTATCTGAGACTTTTTCTCATCAAACGCAACTTCAAGAACTTTTCCTACAACCTCTGCTAGTTCTTCAATGGTTTCTCAAGAGTAGAAATTAACAGGGATTTTATGTAATCTAATCCAGACAAAAAGATGACTAAGGAAATCATAAGGTGGAAATTTAACCCATCGCTCAAGAATTATTGACCAATCTTCATGCGTCCATACATCACTATTTAAAACTCTGTTAAGATATTTTCATAGTGGAATATAAATTGAAATTAGTTCGTAGAGAGAATAATACCTCTAACGCGGTTGAAAACTGTGATAGTAGTTTTAATTCATTTAGAATTTCAATTTGTACCTTAAATACGAAGATGTTAGCTGGGAAATAGGACATGCTAATTTTATAGGGGGTTTGCGTTGAAAGGACAAGATACTAATTATAGAAAAATATGACTATTATGAAATGAAAATGCAATCATTTTATTTTTAACTTCAAATATATATTATAGATAATAACGGTTTTTACAACGATTAAATAGTAACTTTGTGAGATAATTCGGCAGTATACATGAATAATTTCAGAAACTAAAGAGGAACAATGATATGTAGTGATTTTGACGGTTTTAACACTCGATTTTCATGCATTTTACATTAGACTATGATACATTTAAAGTCATTTATGTTGCATTTGTATATCATTTGTGATTTTAGGTGCATAGTTGGAGCAATGCAAGAAATGGATCAAGAAGCAAGGATTTCAGAGCAAAAACGACTAAGTAGCAGATCTGGGAGCACGTACCGGACAGTTTAGACCAGTATTACACATCGATGCATGAGAAGACGAGACATTGGTGATCTATATCGGTCACAAACCTGACCGATAGCTTGACCGGGACACAAGAGACGAACAAACTTCCAAGATAGGCCGGTCACCCACACCGGTGGGTTTGACTGGTACACATCCTCTGAATTTCATTACTTTTGTTATTTTTTGGCTAAGTATAAAAGGGAGTGATGTGATCCTGGTCCGGGATGGATGGCTTTGGTGTGATGAGCTACTGGTTGTTGAGGTGATATGATTAGAAGTTGCGGAATATAATAATGGATGAATGATTTGGTACATTAAGATGTGAAACGGTGACTCGGTTGATGCGATATGGTGACTTGTGGTATGGTTGAATGACGTGATGATGATGATGATGATATAATCAAGTGATCTATGACTGGGTCAAATGAAGAGATAGATGACTGCTACTTAGTTGATTCACACAAAAAGTAGACATAATTTCTTCGAAGAAGAAAATGAGTTTTGTTGGATTCACTCCAATCTTTAGTAGAACACTCATTGATCCAAATATGTTATCACAACAAATGATGGATGTTTTTAATGATAATTTCGTGCATGATATATAGAGGAAGGAGATGACAAATGCTCATCCTCGAAAATGACATAACATAATAAAGAAGGCAAATAATACATTGAATTGAAAATATGACCCTTCAACTTCTTTGACTTCTTTAATGGCTTATTCGAACCTTCCACCTTATTTAAAGTCTTCAACTAGATCAAAGTATTACTGAGTATTATAGATGAAAGTAAGTTATCTAGCCTCATTAAACCTATGTTTGAGAAAACCCAAAGGGACAAAACCGAAGCATATGAAAAAGAGTACTAGATAAATCACTTAACTACTTAGTGAATACCTTGACAGTCTTCAAATGTTTGAATGATGTTGGTGTAGCTTGGTACAACTCCATGCTCCTTGTGATCGCTCCATTCAATATCTTCATCGTCTTGGAAATGTCTTGAATCTCCATTGTTCCAATTTCAGTTTATGAGCCATCAAGGATCACATCATCATCTCCCTATTTAAAAGGATTTAATCTCAAATCTGCAATAATCGGAACAAGATCAGAAACATTGAAAACATTACTCACATTATGCTTACCTTGAAGATCGAGATGATATACATTGTCGTTGATCTTCTTGATGATACGAAAAGGACCATTTATCCTTGGTTTCAGTTTGGAACTCCTCTCTTTAGGAAACCTTTCATTTCTTAGGTGAACCCATACTTGATCACTCACGTCAAGTTTTACCGTTTTTCTTCCTTTGTTTGCATATTTGGCATAAAGTTCGGTCTTGTGCTCAATATTTTTCCGAGCCTTTTCATGAATCTTCTTCACCAGATCAGCCTTCTTCTTTCCATCTAGACTAACTCTTTCACTCAAAGGTAAATGTGATAAATTCAATTGTGATAAAGGATTAAAACCATAAACAATTTCAAACGGTGAAAACTTACTAGCGGAATGCATCACATGATTATAAGCAAATTCTACATGAGGTAAGCATTCTTCCCAAGATTTCAAGTTACTCTTAACTAAAGTTCTAAGAAATATAGACAAAGTACGGTTAACAACTTCAGTTTGACCATCGGTTTGCGGATGACACATAGTAGAAAATGACAACTTAGTTCCTAGTTTAGACCATAACGTTTTTCAAAAATGACTAAGGAACTTTGTATCACGATCAAAGACAATGGTTTTAGGCATGCCATGCAATCTAACAACATCCCTAAAGAACAAGTTAGTAACATTCAAAGCATCATCTGGTTTATGACAAGCGATAAAATGTGCCATTTTCGAGAACCTACCGACCACAACGAATATATAATCCTTACCAGTCTTGGTTCGAGGTCATCCAACTAAAAAAATCCATTGAAATATCAGTCCAAGGATGTATAGGAATAGGGAATGGAGTATACAAACTGTGGGGTTGGACTTTGGATTTAGCATGTTTACATGTAAAACATCGATCACAAACCCGTTCTACGTCTCTTCACATATGCGACCAATAGAAATTATCTTGCAACATCTTAAGGGTTTTAGAAACACCAAAATGTCTCATTAATCCTCCTCCATGAGCTTCCATGACTAATAAACATCTTAAAGAACCATTAGGCACACAAAGACGATTTCATAAAATAAAAATTCATCGTGCCTAAAGTAATGGGTAATTGCAAATTTCTCACAAGCTAGGAACTTCTCTTTGAACTCATTGTCAGTAGCATACAACTCTTTCAATTTTTCAAAATCAATTACTTTAGAACTTAAATTAGAGAGAAGAGTGTACCATCTTGATAATGCGTCGACTACGACATTATTTTTACCTTTATTATACTTGATCACATACGGAAAAGTTTAAATGAACTCAATCCACTTAGCATGTCTTTTCTTGAGCTTATTCTAACCTTTGATGTGCTTGAGAAACTCATGGTCCGTATGAATCACAAACTCTTTTGGCCAAAGATAGTGTTGCTACGTTTGCAGAGCTCTCACTAAAACGTATAATTCTTTGTCATAGGTCGGATAATTGAGTATGGATCCTCCAAGCTTCTCACTAAATAATGCTTCTGGTATTTTATCTTGCATCAAAATAACACAATACCAATTCCACTTGCATCACATTCAATCTCAAAAGTTTTAGTAAAACTCGATAGAACTAGAAGTGGGGCATTAGTAAGCTTCACTTGAGGATTTTTAATGATTCTTCTTGAGCTTTACCCCATTTGAATCCCACGTCCTTCGTGATCACTTTAGTTAGAGGTGCGACTATTGTGCAAAAATCCTTCACAAAACGTCGGTAAATCCCTCAAGACCGTGAGAAGATCTCACATCGCCAACAGACTTAGGACTCGGCCAATCTCTTATAGCTCTCACTTTTTTCTCATTCACTTTGACACCATCTGCACTTACAACAAAGCCTAGGAGCACGACGTTATCCGTACAAAATGTGCATTTCTTAAGATTAGCATCAAGACGTTCTTTTCGTAAAATTTCCAAAATCGAGCTAATATGCTTAAGATGCTCATCTAGACTTTTGTTATAGATCAGAATGTCATCAAAATAAACCACAACAAATATGCCAATGAATGATCTAAGCACATGATCCTGATCCGGGATGGATGGCTTTGGCGTGATGAGCTACTGGGTTTTGAGGTGATATGATCAGAGGTTGCAGAAGATAAAAATGGATGAATGATTCAGTACGTTATGATGAGAAACGGTGACTTGTGGTATGGATGAACGACGTGATGATGATGATGATATAACCAAGTGATCTATGACTGGATCAAATGAAGAGATAAATGACTGCTACTAAGTTGATTCACACAAAAAGTAGATAGAATGTCTTCGAAGAAGAAAATGGGTTTTGTTGGATTCACTCCAATCTTTAGTAGAACACTCATTGATCTAAATATGTTATCACAACAAATGGATGAATGTTTTTATTGATAATTTTTTGCATAATATATAGAAGAAGGAGATGCCAAAGGCTCCTCCTCGAAAATGACATAACATAATAAAAAAGAAAATAATACATCGAATTGAAAATATGACCCTTCGACTCCTTTGACTTCTTTAATGGTTTCTTCAAAACCTTCGACCTTATTTAGAGTCTTCAACTATATCAAAATATTACTAAGTAGTATAGATGAAAGTAAGTTATCTAGCCTCATCAAAACCTATGCTTGAGAAAACCCAAACTGACAAAACTGAAGCATAGGAAAAAGAGTACTAGATAAATCACTTAACTATTTAGTGAATACCTTGATCTTCTTCAAATGCTTGAATGATGTTGGTGTAGCTTGGTATAGCTTCATGCTCCTTGTCTTGAGTTTTCCTTAGCATATCATCCATGATCTTATCTAATTCCTTTATTTTGCTCCTTGTGATCGCTCTGTTTGGTATCTCCATCGTCTTGGAAATGTCTTGAAGGTCCATTGTTCCAGTTTCAGTTTGTGAGCCATCAAGGATCACATAGGGAACAAATGTGAACTAAAACCCTAGTTTTTCTTTAGTTCTTTTCTTTACTCAGCAGTTAGATTTTATTTTCTCTTAAGTTTTTAGATCTAGAACACTTTCTTTCTGAAGAACACTTTGTTATTTGATTTTATCAATCTATTGCATTTGTTTTCTTTGATTTATCTTTTTAAATTGTTTACTGCTTTTGATTTCCATTTATCTTCTTCAGTTCTCTCTCCTAAACTTTGTCTAAAAACTATCAAAGTGATTTAGGCATAATTTGTGAGTAGTCTTTTATATCTATGGATTAGGGTTAAAAAGGTTAGGATTGAATTGTTAGAATGGTTGAGTATGAATAAACTAATTATCTTCATTTTATTCATGAACTTAATGATAGATCAGGCCTTGCAAATTTAATCTAGATCATAGGAAATTTGTCGTTCGGACGATGTTCGACAAAAATCCTGATTAGGTGAATAAGTTGTTAATCAATTTTTTTCAAGAGATTGTTTAAGAATTGGTTGATTGTTGCATGTAATTGTATTCATTGCTTCCTAATTGTGTTAATTGTCAAGGGATTGTGTAGTTGCATGATTAGGAAATGGATTTCTATCATAGAAGTGAACTAGCTGATAAAGAGATATTTCGCCTTCTCCTTATTGATTAAGGAGAAGACTAATATCTAATTATGATTAAATGTAGTAGAGAGTGAATACAAGTATCCGAGATATATCGAACCAATCTCGAAGTTTTGATCACAGCTAATTGTATGAAGAGGAATGCTAAGTCTAGGAAGATAATAGAGATTGTTTTGTCACTGAACAAACCTATTGAAACTACTAAATTGCAACAAGAAGAAAGTCAACTAAAAGTCAACGAAATCGATAAAAGTGAAATACAAAGAGAAACTAAGCAAATGGATTAGTTATGGACTCGGGTGGTATACTTCTTACACATACTACTCCTTTAACAACATCTAAATGTTTATCCTTGATTTAGGAGCTATTTGATTTAGATAAGTCCAATCCCTTGGTAAATACCCTTTACCAAAACATACAAGTATCAATCCCTTAACTAAATGCATAAAATAGCAAGCATTAAACCCTACTCCATGCAATCACTATATGATCCTAGCACAATCCCTTGGTTAGGCTTCAAATAGCACTAGTTTGATTCATTCGGGAATTTCATCGAACACCTTTCGAGCGTGAAATGCCTAAGATCTAGAATTGATTAATTACTTCCCTTCTAGCCTTAAACCCATCAATATAGTGAATATATGCTGATTACAACCCCTAAGTAGTATGTTTAAGCATTAAACCACCTTAATCTACCTAATCATTTTACTTAGGGTTTTACTACTCACTAACCATCAATCCAACACAAATCAAATAAAGAGTAATCATACTAGAAACAATAATTAGATAGATAATCTAGTTAAGATCAATCATTAACATGAGTGAAATAAGAGTAAAACAAAAGTAAAATAAAACTAGAAAGAAAAATGGCATAAGAGTTGGTGGTTGGGAGAATGGGCATTTATAGCAAATGGCCCCGCGCTGGATCGTCCCGGGCTGGCTAACCGGGACACTTTGGTTATCCGGACCGAGACAGATTGGTTTTTGCCTTCTGGAAGTGATGATCCCGGGCTAGCAGACCGGGATGGGGTACCCCGGGATGATCCGAGAATTTCTTCCAGGACGGACTGTCCCGGGTTGTGCAAGCCGGGACGTACTCTGGGACACTTGACGCTGGTTGGATTTTAGGGATCGTCCCAGTCAGGGTGGACTCTCTGGACCGGGACAGTGATTCCGAGACTCTTTGGTAATCGTGTCAGTGAGATTCGTCCCGGGCTGGATAGGCCGGGACCTTGGCCGGGACGGATTGTTCTGGTGCAGAGAGAGTGTCCTGGAATGTGCTAAGTTGGGACTTATTGATTCCCCGACCGGGATGCTTCCCTGGAAATGACATGATTTGTCTCGGTTTTGCAAGTGATCCTCTACTCGACTCGCATTTCATCATTTGGTTTCTTCACACCTGATATATGCAAATGCAATGCAATATGACATAGAAAGACTATAAATGCAAGCTAAAACCGAATAAAAACGAATGAAAACTAATCCTAAAAACGATCAAAAACACAACATATCAACTCCCCCAAACTTATCATTTGCTTTCCCTCAAGCAAAACAAATTTGAAGTAGAGAGAAGAGGTTTGAAAAACGGAAACCAAGCAATCCAAAAAAAGGAGAGAGCGTTTTCAATCAAGCACGACTACTTATCTCATCATCTAAGTCAATTCGCAATCCTCTCATATTACTAAGCTCTAGCAATCTACTCAACCATCCTAAATTGTTTTCCTACATTCATTCACAATAGAGCATGAATCATGATCAAAACATAACACAAGGCTTTGTTTAGTTCGGTAAAAAGGGGACTCCAAGCTAAAGAGAAGGTTCCACACGGCATACGGTTAGTTGTAATGCGGGTTCTCTCGCGGAGTAAAGAAATTATAGTAAAAGCAAGAAAGAATAAGAGCAATGGGGCATTTCCTATTAAGCATCAATCTTACTTCCTAAACCTCAATCTTATTCTACCTACTTTCTTCCTTGAAGTTCACACCATTTTCAATTCTCTCAAGAGATCTTTTATTTTTCTTGGCTCAATTTTGACTCTTTTCAATCCTTAGCAACTATCTACCCAAGGCATTTCTCTTTTGATCATTGAATTCCTTCTTTTTTTAAGTTTTCTTCTTGGGGTAGTGCTCTTTTTCCTTAAACCATGAGTCAAAACTAAATCATTTTTGGCCATCTCTTTGAGTTTCTTTTTTATTCCATTTTCTTTTGGTGTTTTCTTTCTTCTTTACCTTAACCAAATTCTGTTTCTTTTCAAGCAACCCATCAACAAGGCAAGAACCACTTAAGCTACTCTTGAACCGAAAGATATCAAGTCCTAGATATACCCAAGCATTTTTCTTTTTCGTTCCAAGCCTATTCTATCTAGCTACCCGGATTGATGCTTCTAAAATGCCGCTCAAAATCTTGCAAGATTTTACAAAATCATCAACACTAAAAGTAAGTAGTGCACTCACAAGTGTTTAGGCCAAGGTAGTAGCGGGTGAGAGGGAATCATCCTTAAGGTGAGAACGACCAAGCCGGACTAAAGGTGTTTCGGTTTCATTGCCCAAACTCGTATTTGAAAATATTAGAAGCCACAAAGCACAAGTGAAATAGAATGATCATGCTAATTGTAAGTTCTAATTAAAACTCCAATAATTATGAAATCAACATTAGTTTAGCGAGTTTCCATACTAAAGACGAAGCTTTTCTAAGAACCATGGTATAGGACTTAGACTTCAAGACGCTTCGAGGCTACTCAAATTGAGATCGATGGCTTAGATTTTCAA
>OVAO01002874.1:0-12007 GCA_900406285.1 Biscutella auriculata | reverse complement strand
AAAGGGTCTAGTTGTGCGAGAGCGAGCTAGTATAGTTTAGAGATTCCTAGACATAGAGTAAACCAAATGTAGTTAGTAAACCAATCTAGCATGAAAACCTTTGNAAACCAAATGTAGTTAGTAAACCAATCTAGCATGAAAACCTTTGCCGATTATCAATCCCCTTAATCCATAAGTTTGCTTTTATTTCTGAATTTTCATTTTCTAATTAGTTTACTGATTTGTTTAATTTTCTTAATTAGGATTGTTAGTGACAAACAAATTCCTATTCGACTTAGACTAAACAAATTCTCTATAGTCCTAGTACGTGAATCACTCTTGGATTGGTTCGATATTTCAAACCCTTCTATACTACATTTGATTAATAAGAGGGAAAAATCCTTCATCATTAGTGACAGAACAAACCCCTTTTTGTTTACCTAGACTTAGTAAAATCCTTCATAGAACTTGTGAGTTAATTACCCCAGAGTTGGTTCAACAATCTGATCACCCATCTTACCCATACTTCATTGATAAACTGCATAAACCCCCAAAATTTCTGTTTATCACAATCCTTAGCCTCAAAATTTTCACCTGAATAAGTCTCCGGCTCTTCAATAATCGGCTTAATATGTTGATGTTTTGATGCGTCCGATTTGTAAATAGTTAGGATACTACCATTAGTAACATCAACATCATCACCATCTCTACCACTTGGAACCATCTTCTCATAATTAGCGCAAAAAGAGATTCATCCCTCAACTTTTAAAATTTGCTCACTCTTATGGTAACATTCCTTACCTTTGATTATCTCCACATTCAAAACAGTCATTAGTCATTCTTTATCAAAAGTAATTAGGTAAACATAAACATCATCATCGTAAACAACTTCTACCTTTCTCTTATGATTGTTTACCAATGGAATGTAACTCAATTTCAAGTAAGAGTTAGTTCCATCTATCCCAATATTTTCTGCCTTCTTGCTTATATTATCCACTATTGCGGAGTAAGTTATCTCATCCATCAATGACGTCATAAATGGTATAGCATACGTATTATTTATTGATATCCATTCTAGTTTCTTTTTATCATGTGAATAGTTCTCGCAATAATAAAAATGTATGTTGGTGCTCACTGTCTCCTACAAATACAACACCAAAACAAAAATTAGTTATAACAACATATCTAAGTTGTGCTATTTGTACCAATTGTCCTTTACATATTCAATTGTACCAGTTGTTCTCTATGTCTCAGTTGTTCCAATTTTCTAAGGTGTCCATAATATCTCAATTATACCATTTGTACATCTTGTCGGTTAAAATCCAAAATTTCTTGATCTCAGTTTTTCGTTTTCAATATGCCTAAATTTTTTAATTTGAATCTACCTAAACTAAGTTTTACTCAATCTGAATATGAATCTACCTAAACTTCCTTCTAATATCTAGGTTGTACCAATTAATTCCATTTTCGAATCATTAAAAATTAAAAGTTAAAAAATTTCCTCACCAATCATTTAAGATTGAGCTCAGCCATGGCGACCGAGAGGCAATAGCAATGTTCGTGCTCGTACACCTTTAGCAAGATCATCTACACATATATTTTGGTCACGCAAAATCAAACCAATCTTAACATGGTAAATGTTCTCCTCTTAAGTGAAATTATTGTTAGTTCAGATTGAAGAACATGCCAATCCTCGAGGTCTATAATCATCTTCACTAGGTCCCTGAAATCCGCCCCAAATGTAATAGTTTGAATTATTTCCTTGCTTAAGCATTTCATAGTCAAATATAGTTCATCTACTTATGTGTGAATTGCAGAGAGACTACTTTCACAAGCTTTTGTACTCACACTAATCTTCCCCATGTTATCCCTTAGGAATCACCTAATGCTACTAAATTGTACATGGTCCTTCCATGAAGCGTCGAGCTGACAAGTTATGCTATGGAGGTCTAAGGTGGGTTGGTTTGTGTCTCACTAGATCTTTCCATATTCAGTCTCTTCTAGTTCCTCTCTTTGGTTAGCTACTCTCTGATTATCAACTTCCATTTAGCTAGTTGCAGAGTCTCCATCGTTGTAGTATCTTCCTCATTACAAACTTTTGTCATTTATTGTCTTCCATATGTACCATAGTAGCCATGAGAACGAATTCCTCTACTGAGTAGGTGATAACTAAGGTTCTTATTGGCTGAAAACCTAGTTGGGGTTAATGTAGGAGGTCAAGTTGATTGTCGAACCAATCGGGATGATAGTAACTCACTAGCTTTATATAGAATTTTTTTAGTATAAGTTTATTAAAAGATTAAATCTATCACAAACAATCCTATTACTCAAGAGCAAAGCGAAAAACAAAAGTCAACTATAGAAGCAAAAAGTCAACGAAACCGAATAAACTTGAAAATGATATAAAATATAAGCTAATGAGTCAGGGCAATCGAACTGGAAAGTCAATCTCATGTTTATGATGTCTAATTCAATCATACAATGCTAATTTTAGATCTAGGAATCCTGAAAATAGGCTAATCCACTCTCTTGATAATAGCCATTTTCCTAAAGATTCAATCTATACAATCCCTTGACAAATGCATATTCAAGAAGCATAAAAATCAATTATATAGAACCATTAAGAAATCCTAACACAATCCATTGGAAAGTATCACTTAACAACATAAAATATTCATTCGGGCAATTTGTCGAACACCTTCCGGATGACAATTTACCTAGGATCTAGACAAGGTGATCAATCCTATTCTAGTATGAATCATTTGAAAATCATAAAAAATCTAATCTATGAAATTGTCTAATCTACCCTAACCCATGAGTTTAAAAAGAGTGCTCACTAGTCAATTTCAAATCACAAAATCCCATGGTGGATGAGTGATTAAACATGATTAAACAAGTAAAAAAAAGCAAGAAGGAAGGAATTAAAGACAAATTTGAGAGAATAGGGGTTTTTGATCCTAAAAGCTTGACAAAAGTATGAGAAAGGGAGTCCATCTAAATCATAGGGTTTCTAGATATTTTTACTCAAATGAAAATTAAGCCTAAAAACATTGGTCATTATTTCAGATTGTTGACTTCTGGGGAGTATGTACCGGTCAAGTGTGATCGGTACAGTAACCGGTATGTGACATCGATCGTGGCAGGGGCTTCGTATCGGTCAGGCGTGACTGGTATAAGTGGTTGGTACTAGATAATAGCTCGATACCGGTCCTCATGAACGGTACTTGATGTCCACACTTGTTGATGGAACCGGTCTACTTGACGCCGATACTTAATGCTGGTACATAGCTTCTTGCCTAAGCATCAGGTCTGGAAAGCCGGTACCGAGGCCGGTATTGACACAACTTTCGAGCACTCCTTGTACCGGTGAGATGGTGTAAGTACTGGTCACCGGTACAATGCACATCTCCTTGGTTTTGCTCCATTTCCACTCATACGACCCGCTTTTTCCACTTAGCTAGCCTTCATCATCTCAAACATATAGAGTATGCAAATGCAACCTAAAAGGACCTAAATGCAACCTAAACTAACGAAAACCGAGCATAAGAAACAAGTTAATACGGATAAAAACACTACATATCAACTCCCAAACTTAACATTTCTTGTCCTCAAGCAAGGCAAAGTCGGTTCAGAGAAGAGGCTTGAAAAATAGAGGGGATCTCAGATAAGCAGGTTTAAAGCTTGACGACTAAGCAGACAATCATAGACTAAACATGTCTCAAGAGACCCACAACTAAGACTTAACACCTAAGCATCTAACACAGATTAAAACCTGGACACCATCACAAGACTCATGGAATTAAAGATAGGACATGGTCTTTACTGATAAGGTATTGACCAAAAACCTTTCTCTCAACTCTTTCAGGACATTCAGGCGACGTCCTAACCTTTAATCATTTCCTCACTTTATTTCCCCTTTGTTATAGAATCTTGGGTTCTTTTCTTTCTTTTTCTTTTTCTTTTTCTTTTTTTTCTTTTCTTTCTTTTCCTTTCTTTTTCCTTTCTTTTTTCTTTCTTTTTTTTTTTCTTCTTTCTCTTCTTTTTTCTTTTCTTTTTCTTTCATTTCCTTTTTTTTCAGGTAGGGGAGATTCTTTTTAAAAACGTTTGCGACAGGTTACCCACCATTCTTCTTGGGCTTACCAACATGGGGAATAATGAGAGGGGGTTTTGGTTTAGCTCGCATACCCTTTGACACCTATTAAAGGATTTAGGCTAAGGTCTCAAGCTTATGGAAAAAGGTCCTGGAAAGTAGAATTCATTCCAGTATCCAAGCAAACAAGAAGAAAGCTTACCAATAATGGTTTGGTCTAGCGAGTTTCCCTCTTAACATAACGCCTAAAATTACCGACCAAAGCCATACCAATTGAGAAGAAACCGATATCATCACATATACCCTATGCAAATGCACTTGACTCAATCCTACAAAGGGTAAAATCTTTTTGGTTTTTCTCATATTTTTCATTTTTTTTTTGTTTTTCTTAAATCATTGGTATAAACAATGCATAGGGGACTCAATAAAACAAAACAAAACACATCATTTGCTAGTAGGTGGTTCCTCCCCACACTTAAATTACATAGTCTCTAGTAAATTCAATCCCGAAGGGGGAAACCGAAAATAACATGGGAAAATGAAAATAAGTTGCATATTTACAATGGTGAGAAGGTGGTATCTAGTAATAGTAGGCATCGAGATATGGAGAATCGGCATTTGCATAATGCCATAGCCACTCCGGTATAAGAGACCGGTATGGATGATATCGGTTGATAGTGACGTCACGGCGACCGGTATAAACCTCTGTTTCGGGCAAAAGGTTGTATCGGTATGTACTGACTGTTATAGATGATCGTTGCAATCATACCAGGTTCCCGTATCGACCTACTCTTCCCTGAGTTACTCCCTGATTCGCTTCCAGTTCAATACCGATGGCCATACCGGTGTAGGGTGTCCGGTACAACTTTCATTTTTCGTCGTGAAATTGTTCAAACATGAAACAATCCAAGCTTATGCATTTGCAAGGAAACTTAAACACCATGATCAAAAGAAAAAGCAATAACAAAGCAAGATGAAATGGTATGTACAAGAATACCTTGGATTTCCTCCCAAGTGGAGTTTTTTAACCTCTCATAGCTTGACGTGCTTACTCATTATACTTGAGGCGAATATGATAGAGACATAATGTCCTTCTTTTATGTTCTCTCATGTGCCATGTACGGTTTAAGTTTATGGTCGTTCACAACGAACTCCCCTCCATCTCTATTCTAGAGGACTACCACACTATAGGGCGTCCCTCCTTAACCGTAAAAGGACCTGACCACCTTAATTTCAACTTTCCCGGGAAGAGTTTGAATATAGAGTTAAAGAGTAAAACCATATCGCCTCCCTTTAATTCCTTATGCATAATAATTTATCGTGGAAGGCTTAGGTGTCCTCCTTGTAGAGGCGAACACTCTCATAGGCTTCTAGTCTAATTTCATCTAATTCCTCGAGCTTGATTACCCGCTTCTCCTTGGCGGTCTTAATTTCGAAGTTTGACAACTTAAAAAGACACTGAGCTTTGTACTCCAACTCGACGGGCATATGGCAATATTTACCATAAATAAGGTTGAATGGCGTAGTCCCGAGAAGAATCTTAAATGCGGTTTTGTGAGCACATAAGCGTCGTCCAACTTGGCGGACCAGTCCTTGCTTGTTACCCCAACTGTCTTCTAAAGGATGACCTTGATCTCATGGTTTGAAACTTCTACTTGGACACTAGTCTGAGGATGGTATAGTATGGCTACCTTATGCTTCACACTGTGATTTTTTAGCAACCCTTCAAACACTTTGTTGATGAAGTGCGATCTTCCATCACTAATCACCACCCTTGGGACACTGAATCTAGGGAATATGGTTCTTTTGAACATCTTGCGCACCACTTTTGAGTCATTTATGGGGCACGCTATGGCTTCGACAACCTTAGAAACATAATAAACTACTACTAAGATGAAACAGTTACCATAATAAGACGAGAACATTCCCATGAAATCGATCTCCCAAACGTGAAAAACCTCAACTTCCATTATCGGGTTCGTGAGGCATCTCGTTTTGCCTGCCTACGTTGTCTTTCATATGGCAAGAGTCACACCTATGGATAAATAGGTGGCGACCTTAAACATCGCCATCCACCAAAATCCTGCTTGAAGAACCTTTTAGACGATCTTGAATGTAGCAAAATGCCCTCCACTGGCCGAACCATGACAATATCTTACGATCCCTTCAACTTCCTCTTCAGCTACACATCTTCGGTACAAACTGTCCTTACTTAGGGTGTGCAGGTAGGGATCATCGTAGTAAAATTGCTTAATGGCTTTTAAGAACTTCTTCTTTTGGTAACCCATTGGCGTTTGTTGATCTGTACCACACTCTAAGTAGTTCACAATGTCTACATATTTTGGTTCATTGGTACTTATAACCGATACAACACCAAGCTTGAACGATGTCTCATGTGCTCCTCCAATAGGCGTGTAGGCACTGATTGCCACTACCTGCTACTCAGGGAGCGAATCATCAATTGGGATGTCGTTTTCTACTTTCAACCTTGAAAGATGATCTGCCACCCCATTCTCGATCCTTTTTTATCCTTGATTTCCAGGTCAAACTCTTGGAGGAGGAAGATCCACCTCAACAACCTTGGCTTGGCGTCTTTCTTTGCCAATAGGTGTCTCAGTGCAGCATGATCAGTGAATACAATCACATTGGACCCACCAGGTATGACCTGAACTTCCCAAACACGAAAACAATCGCCATTAGCTCCTTCTCGGTGGTGGCATGCTTCACATGAGCATCATCCAAAATCTTGTTGGCATAGTAGATCACATGGAATTTCTTGTCTCTTCTTTGGCCCAAGACTGCACCAACGGCATAGTCACTTGTATCACACATTATTTCGAAAAGAAGATCCCAGTCTGGTGGTTGCACAATTGGTGCACTGATCAACTCATGCTTTATCCTGTTGGAAGCAGTCATGCACTCTTTGTCAAACAAGAAGTCCATTTCTTTGCATAGTAGCCTTGTAAGTTGCATAGAGATATGAGAAAAATCTTTTATGAACCGCTTGTAGAACCCGACATGTCCCAAGAAGCTTTTGATTCCCTTAACTGAGCTTGGGGGTTTAGGTTAGTCATAACCTCAATCTTAGCCTTGTTTACTTCAATGTCGTTCTTAGATATCTTGTGACCCAAGACTATTCCATCTCGTACCATGAAATGGTATTTCTCCTAATTCAACATTAAATGTATTTCCTCAAAGGGTTTGAGTACCTTGCATAAACTGGACAAACACAAAGAAAAAGAAGAACCATGCACCGAGAATCATCCATAAAAACTTCAACCATATTTTCAATTAGATTGGAGAAGATCGACATCATATAGCGTTGGAATGTAGCTAGTGCATTAAACGACATTTTTTTATAAGTGAAGATACCACATGCATGTCAAAGTAGTCTTCTCTTGATCATTTGGGTGAATGGGTATTTGAAAGAATCCAGAGTACCCATCCATAAAGCAATAAAATGGGTGATTAACTAAGCGCTCTAACATCTTGTCAATGAAAGGAAGAGAGAAGTGATTTTTCCTAGTACTTTCATTTAACTTCATATAGTTTATACACATCGTGTTCCTTGTTATGGTTCTAGTTGGGATCAACTCATTATTATCGTTCTTAATAACAGTGATCCCACTTTTTTTGGAACAACATGCACATGTGAAATCCAATTATTGTCTGAGATTGAGTTAATAATTCCAGCATCCAAAAATTTTAGAATTTTCACTACTTATTTCAGGTATAGGTTAAGCCTTTTTATGTTCCATAGAAGACATTGATACGTTTTCTAGGTGAATTGTATGCATGCACAAATATGGGGAAATACCCTTGATATCGTCTAATGAATATCAAACAATCTCCCTCACCAGCAGCCAATGCATCGTTAACAGTTACAGGGTAAGTACAACTTGAACCTTGAGTACAGTACATTCTTTTTCGAGACTAGACTGACCATCGCTAGTCACGGTCTCATCCTCCAGAGCCTTGATCTCGAGCTCGATGCCCAAGGAAAGATCTTTAAACTCAGCTCCCCCTCCTATAGCCTGGTGAGAATCAAGTCTTCTCTACATATCTTCCATGGGAGGATATATGGCATTGTTCTTTCTGTCTTTGATTGTGAGGAGTGCTTGTAGGGGGTCATCCCTTGCAAATTATTCCATGTAATCATCCACCAATTCATCCATCACCTCAATGTAGAATAACTGCATGTTGATGGTGGGTTTCTTTATGATTTCTCGCATGTCGTATTGTTGCACAATATCCTTCCCGAATGAAGGTCAATATTTCCTTTGTTGATGTCTATGATGGCTCTTGCAATAGCGAGGAATGGCCTCCCAAGGATGAGGGGATATTTGGGCTCTTCCTCCATTTCCATAACAACAAAATCGATAGGGATTTCAGCATTCCCAAACTGAACTAGGAGGTCTTCAAGAATTCCCACTGGGACCTTCATCGATTAGTCAGCTAGAACTAGAGATATCTTGCACGGTTTGAAAGAAGTGAAACCAAGCTTCTTTGGGCATCACATTTACATTTTCCCCTAAATCACATAAGCATCTATCGAAAGTGAAAAGTCTTAAGGAAAAGGGAATAATAAAACTCCTTGGATCTTCTAGTTTCCTAGGGGCGTTGTTGGTTTGAATGATCACGCTGCACTCTTTTGATGGCATTTTTTAGAAATTTGTTGTAGTGCGGGACGAACATGAAACCATCAATTAATGGCATGGCAATCTACACCTCTTTCATTTTCTCTTCGAACTGCGCCTTGTACTAGTTACCTTTCCTTTGCTTTTGGTATCAACCACTAGTTACCTTTCTTTTGCTTTTGGTATCAACCATTTTCTCTTTCTGATGTGTAACTTAAATGGGTTCCTCCTCAACATCTTGCACAATTAGCTCATCCTCAACTCAATGGTCACACCCTCACCCAGGATCGCATTGTCCTCAATGAGAATGCGATGACGTAACTCTTTGTCAATCTGATAGGTAATGGCACACGTAGTCTTTGTCGTAGGTATTGTCGGGATGTGACCCAATGGATTCATATAAGGTGATTTAAGTAGTCCCAGATTTAGATCAAGAGTTTTAATGTGAGATGTCATTTGCTCGATTTTGGAGGTGAGGTTGCCATAGGAGTTGTTAACCCTTTCATTGATCTCCTTTTTAAAAGCAGCTATATGGAGAAGCTTTGTGCCAAACCATCATCATCGAGAGCTACATCAGAAGCTCAGACGATTAACTCAGGATTCCTGGTATATGGAAGACTACTTCCAAGAGATGGAAGTGTTGTTGATCCAAGCAGATCTTAGGGAATATCGTGAAGCTAATATGGCAAGGTTATTGGAGTATTAAACTGAGACATTCAAGATTATCTAGAACTTCAACATTACGCCGAACTAGAGGAAATGTTACACATGGCAGTTCTGATTGAGCAATAGTTGAAGAGGAAAGCGTGTGGTAAACTCAGCTACAAACTGAGCCATTCTAGAGAGATCAAGCCGAGTTATGCTATGGAATGAGAACAACCACAAAAATCAGTAGCTAATATGCCTAAGGAAGAGGTTAAGGTGTCGCCAACCATTGTGGGAAAAGCCAATGTGAATCCTACCAGAGTTCGGGATGTAAAGTGTTTAAAGTGTCAAAGGTCGAGCTCTTTACGCTAACGAATGCACCAACAAGCGAGTGATAATTTTTTTGGATGATGGGGAAAATGAATCGGAGGATGGGGACCTAGGCGAAGCAAATTACTCATCTAAAGAGTGTGAAGAAGCCCCAACAAGTAGCAAGCTTCTAGTTTCAAGAAGAACTTTGAGTTTACAACTCTTTGAATCCTAGCTATAATTGATGTAATGTCTTAGGATAAGTGTAAATTCTTTCGTTTTTTTGCTTTGTACTCCCCGTTGAACTGACTAGCAACGAGCTGGGAGTCGCAGTGCACTTGAATGTTTTCTGCTCTGCTTTGTTTTGCAGTAGATATCCAGCTATAAGTGCTTTGTACTTGGTGTCGTTGATGGACGCCGGTAATCCTAGCATGAATGATTGCTCGAGAATTTCACCGGTTGGTGATCTGAGCCATATCCCGATGTCTGATCCTTGACGTGACGACAATCCATCTGAGTGCATGGTCCCTCTTTCGTCGCAGTCCTCGCTCTTGTTATCACTAGGGGAGATTTCTATGATGAAATATATGAGTACCTGGGTCTTAGCGTTGCTCCTTGTCTTGTTCTCAATATCATATTCGCTCAATTCCCCAACCACTTGGTTAATCATCCCGACTGCTTGGGTTTCTAACAAAACCATTCAAATTAGTTAATTGGTCAGGAAGACAATCGAGTGAGATTGGAAGTATAGTGACAACTTCTGGGCAGAGATTACCACGACGAGTGCGAGCTTTTCCAAAGTTGGGTAGCGATATTTGGCTTCGTTTAAATTTTTGCTAATGTAGAAGAAGGGCCGTTGCTCGTCTCTATCTTCTCGGTCAATACTTCGCTGACATTCGCGTTCATCATTGAGATGTACAGATATATTGACCCCCTTAGGTTTTGCTAATATTAGAGGGGTCGGAAGGTAGATTTTTAGCTGTTGGAACACCTTTCTACACTGCTCGGTCCACTCAAACTTCTTGTTTGCTCGGGAGAGCTGATTAAACAGAAGGCACTTGTCTGTCGATCTCGATATTGATATGTCCAAAATTTAGGGATTTAAATCCCACCTTTTGGTAGGATTATGAAACCCCTATTAAGTTATTAACATGATTCTGGAGCATTTCTATCTCCTTTCAAGGTCTCACAGGTCTGGAAGAGAAATCTCAGCAAAGAAAGTTTTTAGACATATTCAAAAAGAGATTTGAAGTAAAGTCTTATGTCCGAGCTCGAGTCCAATCGAACCACATCTGGTTCGATCTAACCCCTCTTCCGAAATTGAGTGTTCAAAATGGTTATGAAGGGTTATCGACCAAGTGACGATCTAACTAGACCCCAAAATAAGGTGGTTTGAACCGTCGCGCAAAATTCGTGATCCTCAGACAAGACCAAGGTCTATTCAATTGTCCCACATCCGGTTTGATCGAACCATAACCCGGATTTTCCTTTTTCTGGATTTCAAAGCCCAAGACCCGCTTGACTTGAAGAGACTATAAAACGACGCAGAGACTCGATTTTTAACATCCTATTTTATAGATTTTTACTTTGATTTCTTTTGAACATTTTCCTGCAATTATGGTTTTTAGAAAATAAGCTTTAAGGAGATAGATTGCGAATTGAGAACTTGTATTATGGAACCTTCTTATTGATTTATCATAATTGTTTTCATCCTTTCAACTATGCCTTGCTTGATTGCTATTACAATGTTTGTGTAGTTTGATATGCTCGATTTTTATCGTTATTTTAGTCATGTCTTTTCCTCGGTTTTGTTCACTTTTGATTGCTTTCGAGTCTTTTAGGATTGCATTTGTGTACATATTGCATTTCCAGGTGTTTAGAAGGACCGTGCAACATTCGGGATCAAAAAAGACTGAAACGAGGAAGAACGAGTCAACTCTTGAAGTCAACCATGACCAATATCGACCACAGAGAAACCAATATCGACCACTTCATGCCCATGGTCTCAATATCGGCCATGATATCGGCCATGGAGTACTTGATGACTCAATATCGGCCATGATATCGGCCATGGAGTGCTCCAAAGTCAGTATCGGCCACAGAGCAATCAATATCGGCCACGAGGTGCTCCAGAATCCAGTATCGGCAACCACATCGGCCTCGTCATGGCCGATATCAGTCATTTCTCAAGCCAAAGATTGAAGTTTTTACCCCTCAAGACCTAGTTTTCTCACCTATAAATACTCACCCTTAGCCATCATTTCAAGAGATCTTTTTTACCATTTTTTATAACATTTTTAGTGCAAGTTTTAGTCTAGTTTCTCTGTAGTTTTAGATCTGGTTATTT
>OVAO01002873.1:0-11663 GCA_900406285.1 Biscutella auriculata | reverse complement strand
ATTTTTACTTTTTGATTCAGTTTCGGTTTAAAATATATTCAATTAGAGTTTTGGTTTGTTTCGTGAATCAATCGAATAACCAAATTTTATTTGATCTTTTCTAATTTTTTTTAATAAAAATAATTAAACCAAACTATCTGAAAATATCCAAACGAATTAAATTGAAATTACTTGAATTACCTTAATTGAATCAAAATTATCCGACTAAACCAAAAAATCAGTTAATTTTGATAAAATTACATGAATAATCTTATAAACTAAATCGAACAGAAATTTTAATTGGTTCATTATGATATAAAAAAAATTACTCGAACTACTTGATAACTAAAACCCAATTTATTTTGACCCGAACCAAACCAAAATTCACCTACCTATAGATGAGTTTTGAACCAAAATGAAAATGGAATAGGAGTATCAAAAGAATAGTTTGACCTAGAATTATTCGATATGGTAATGAATCAAGAAGAACAAAACAATAGATCAACAGAAAGTAAAGCATTTTATAGTCTTGTACAAACCATAAACTGAAAACAAAAATCAAATTTGACAGTATATAAAGTGAAAACATTGCACAAAGAAGCTGTAAGTCACGACCATTGAACATGCGAGAGACGCGTGTAGCCAAACTCATTGGTTAGTTTGATAATGATAAGTGAATTCCTAGAGTCTCATTATGACTTACTTTGTTAAACTCCATTCATTCTCTTTTCTCCACTTTCTCAAAAAGTTTCCAATTTTTCATTTAAAATTGATGAGTATTTTCTCTGTAATACTCGCCTGAGGGAGTATATGGACAACGGAGAATCTAACCAAGAACATCCCAAATCTATCCACAAAAGCCAAGATGATTCCCCCAAGAAACCTTCCGTTGTCGTAGTAGATAGGTTAAAGCGTGATGAATGGAGTGAAGGAGCTGTTTCGAGCTTACTCGAAGCTTATGAGTCTAAATGGGTTCTCAGGAACAGAGCCAAACTCAAAGGTCAAGACTGGGAAGATGTAGCTATACACGTTTCCTCACGCGCTAGCAACACTAAGTCACCTAAGACTCAGACACAGTGCAAGAACAAGATCGAGTCCATGAAGAAACGATACCGTTCTGAGTCCGCTACTGCTGATGGCTCCTCTTGGCCTCTTTATCCTCGTCTCGATCATCTCCTCCGTGGAACTGCTTCCGCTTCGGTGCATCCTCAGGCTGTTCTGCCTCTTAATTGCTCTGTTCCTTTGCTCTTACTTGAACCGTCACCGGTTGTGACTCATCTGCCGCAGCCACCGGTTGGTGCTCAGATTTCTTACGGATCCAACGGCGTCGGCAAGGTTTCCAAGGTCTGGAAAAGTAACCAAATTACGAGATTTTGTAAAGAAATCGATAAGTTTTGTTTGTGCAACTGCAGGATGATGAGTTCAAGCCGGAAAAAGCGACGGAGATGGATACAGACAGCAGTACACCAGTGATTTGTAGAGAAACAGCGAAGGTGAGACCGAAGAAACTGAAGAGAAAATACAAGGAAGAAAAGGAGGAAATAGCCGGAAGCATACGGTGGTTGGCGGAGGTGGTGATGAGAACGGAGAGAGCAAGAATGGAGACGATGAAAGAGATCGAGAAGATGAGAATTGAAGCAGAAGCTAAGAGAGGAGAAATGGATTTGAAACGGACGGAGATTATGGCGAAAACACAGTTAGAAATTGCCAGACTCTTGGCAATTGCAGCGTCCGGACACAAAGGTGTCGATTCTTCACTAAAAATCGGAAGAAGCTGAGTTAATTCTTCTCCTGTACATACAAATTTGGTCTACCAAAGTGTTTTGTCAAAAATTCTGCAAGAGTAACTTTTCATCTGCTCCCAATAACTGTTTACTGAAATGGATGACGATTTATGACCAATCTTAGTCTTAAGATATTATATAACTCTGTCGAAAATGAACATGCCAAAACTGTGCCAAGTTTATGCTTCAATTAAAGCAGAGGCATAGGTTGGTAAGATCAGTTTAGTGGCCTTAGAGATTCGAGCAGAGCTGATGAGAAAGGGATAATTCTGCAAATCAATTGATGAAAGCCAATGTATTTCATACACAAACCAAAAGGCCAAAACCTTTTTGACATAAAGAACCATAAGTTAGAAAACGAAAAGAAACATTACTGTCTGTAAAACCAATAGGCTTTTTCATATCATAGAGGCTTTTTGTAACACCTGTTTTCGAGTGATCGGTTCAAGACTTAAGATAGATGAAGGTATTGAGTGTTCGGGAAATGAAAGTTTAATTGAGAAAAGGAGAAGTATTCGGGTCGGTAAGTGAGATACTGAGTTTGGACTAAGGAAGGAAGTGATCGAGAATGATCATCAAACCATTTTGGGGTAAGTACGAAAGTCTTGGTTTTTAGGGAGATCGGACAGTTTGGTCGGATTCGGGCCTGTACGATTTGTTGGATTCAGATATTCCGAGTTCGATGTCAGGATGATTGTTTGTTTGGACGGTTGCTTGTCGGGTGAAGTTGCGCAAGTGATTGAGCGGGAATGGTTTTAGTCGTGGAAGCGTAGTGGAGCGGTTATTGACTGAGTGGGTTTCGCATGATCCACTGCGCGGGAACGGTTACTTGGGCGCGATGAGCTTGCGAGACTGTTATTCTGCAACCTATAAGTACTTCTCTCTAACCATTCAACTGAGTTTCGCGCGATCATCATTTTTTAGCCAAGAGAACTTGAAAGAGCACCGAATGACTGAGACGATCGAGCCGATTGATCCGTGATCGAGTCGCGACCGATAGATCGAGGTAGAAACCGAGATTCGTGCATCAGGAGGTGTCAACCCAATTCGAGCAACCTTAACTGGGAAACTTAGTCCAAGGTACATGGGACCGTTCAAGATCCTAGCAAGGATCGGATGCGTCGCATATAGACTGGAATTGTCGCAGACTATGGTAACGTTTCATAACGTTTTTCATGTCTCATTGCTAAGGAATTGTATAAAGCATGGAGACATTGTGACCGCTGCGCGACCATCGGATCTTCAGGAAAAGTAAAGTACTATTAGAAGACCAGTCAAGATTGGTGGAAGAAGAATCGAGGTAGTTAGCCGATAGAAAGTGAAATGATCCAAGTCGAGTGGAATTGTGATGGTGAAGAGGAAACAACCTGAGAACCAGAACATGTTATGGAAGAGATGTTCCCTAAGTGGCTTGAGAAACAATTGAATCAACCTAAGAAGAAGGAAAAAATTCCGAGAAAGAAAGGTTGGAAGATGAACCTTAGCATAAGTGGGGGAGAATTGTAACACCTATCTTCGACTGATCAGTCTAAGGGTTCGAGACTTAGGATCGGTGAAGGCGTGGAGTGTTCGGGAAATGGAAGTTTAATCGAGAAAAAAGAAGTGATTGGGCCGATAAGCGAGATACCGATCTCATATCGGGGAAGGAAGTGATTGAGAAAGATCATCAAGCCATTTCAAGCTATGTAAGAAAATCCGGGTTTTTTGGGAGACTGAACGGTTAGGTCGAATTAAAAAATGTATGACTTGTCGGATTTGGACATTCCGAGTTTATCGGGTCGCTGTCGGGATGGTTTCTTTTCAAGTGAAATTACGCGAGTGATTGAGCGGGAAAGGTTATAGTCGTTGAGGCGCAGTGGAGCGGTTATTGGCCGAGTGGGTTTCGCATGATCCACTGCACGAGAACGATTACTTGGGCGCGAAGAGCTTGTGAGTGTTTATTCTACATCATATAAGTACTTCCCTCGAACTATTCCACTGAGTTTCGCGTGATCATCACTTTTTCCCGAGAGAACTTGAAAGAGCATTGAACGACTGAGACACCCGAGCCGACTGATCAGTGACTGACGGATCGAGGCAGAAACCAAGATTCGTGGATTAAGAGGTGTCAGAACCGAGTTGAATTAATATGAAAGACTAAGGTGAGTGTGTGACCGTGAGTGGAGTTAACATTTTGGTTGATTGATCGGTTAGTCTTGATTGTAGGCTTGCTTGTTCGATGAAAACTGATGTCTGTCAAATTCAATAACTGTTTGGTTCGATCTAAGATGATTGATGGGATCACTTGGGGAGTATATATATGATCACACGCTTATGGGCATCGATGCTCACTAAGGTTGATCAGATTACGAGAAAACTTACCTAAGGATTCCGCATAACCAGTCTAGATGAACAACTGTCTTGACTTGCTTGATAGACTAATTCGATTAAACCTAACTGACTGTTAAACTGGCTAACTGAGCGGAGTGATCGCTCTCACTATGCAGTTTTTATTTCTTATGCCTCATTTTGGATGCAGGTTTTGAGCAGTGTCGGTCCTAGAAGATATGTGGCCTAAAGCAAAAATAACATGATAATAACTTGATGACAATTTTTAAATTAAAGTAAGTTTTGTAAAACAAATCTAAAACCTGATGTAAAGATTAATATTTAATCTATTATATTAAAATAGAATAAATCTGCTACAAAAAGTTATACTGGACTAATTTTTAGGATGACTAAACAAATATTTCGTTACAATAATATTATTTCTCTACCACAATATACCATGACTAAAAATAATATCTCTAGAGAAATATTCTATGTTATTTATTTTTTTGGAATTAATAATTTTATAATATTATTTCTCTGTAATAATATATTACAACTTAAAAAATCTATAGGAAAGAATTTTTTGTTATTTATTTTTTAGGATTTAATAATTGTAAATAAATATTCAATAATTTTAAAAATATTACGATTACATATAATTCAAAAAATATTTAAAAACCATTAAAATTTAACATAAATTATTTGGTAACATTTTTAATAATAGACTGAATTTATTTATATGAATTAAAATAACATTTAAGATCTATATTTTATTTTATTATATATTAGTCAGTATTCCCAAGTAATTTCTAAGTCTAAACATAAATTTTGTGTAACTTAGACTCTATAAATATTATCATAATTTAATTATTTAATGTGTTAATTATTAATGTTAATTTCAAAAATAAGAAATTATCCACGTAGAATGCTTGTTCAACTTTAATACTATATTATATAGGTATGGAAGAAAAAAGAAATAAAAATAAGACTATTTGGTTTAAATTTAGAAGAAAAGCATAACTAGCTCCATTAATATATTAATCAAAATGTAGTCCTCAATATTATACATAATTTGGTGGCCTAAAGTTTATGCTTTAAATGTCTTAAGTAAAGGTTGGGCCTGGTTCTAAGACTCGCAGAGTCTAGAGAGTTCGCGAGGCTAAGACAATAGAAGGAATGATGATTAGGATTGGATTAAGTTGGTTATAACAATGTAATAATTTATAGACAAAATATTCATTGTTTCTAAACCGATTGTTTTATCTACGGAATGTTCGTTTAAGTTAAAAGACTTGTCTAAAATTCGAACTAAGTAAAAACTTCAAACAAACTGTATAAAATGGTTAAAATGATCGAAACTGACTAACCCGAACTGAACTGATCCGAAAATCTCAAGTCCAATTTTTATGAAAATTCAGGTTAGGGTATTTCATTTTCCACCAACTAAAAGGTTTTTCTAAAGCCACATTGCGTTTACAAGTGACACTTCCTCTAACACAAAGTCATCATGTTGTACTAAGACAACATTGAAAAACTTCAATGTAGATATTGGATAACATAGAAGCAGTACGATTTCTGAGTAAATCACTGTTGGGAGGATTGTCCACTGTCCACACAAAATATCAAACAACATTATATCAAGTCTTGCATCTTTATCCCTTGAAAATGTATATGTATAAATATATCAAAAAGGATTCCAAACATATATAAAAAAAAAAAAAAAAGATAAACAAGGGTTGAAATATAAGAGGAGCTCACCACGGAAACATAGAGTGTTTCTAGGATCAGCTAAATCATCTGAGAGCATTTTCTTTTCAACATAAGCCTATATTGACATCTCACGATCAAAACCCAGAGCTCATTTGATATTCTCACAAAACGAATCAATCTTGTATTTAATAGGAAAAGGAAAATCCTCTACATCCCATAAAACGTCTATGGTAGAATTTTTGAGGTTTAATATGTTGAGGCTTCTCACATTTGCTAAAATAAGTATAAAATATTCAATAAATTATCTTTAAAAATTCTCACATTGCATAAGAAAGTAAAAGGCAAACATAAATCAATCATATAAATAAGCAAATATGTTTTTAATATTAAATTACAAGTCAAAAGCTTGATATAACATCCAAATTAGACAAATTTTTTTTTATCTAATTTGTTTGTTGAGGGAACAATTAAGTTATAATAACTTAAATATTTATATATAAAGAAAAGAAAATATTTAAATATTTTTAATCATGAGTATATGTAATTAAATATAAAATTTCGTTTTTGGGAATATTCAACTTAGAATAATTTATGCGTATAATTTTATTTTTCATAAATATTATACATTGAATAATTTAAAGTCAATCTTATAACTAAGATATAAACTTGATATGTTGTATTTTTGATCATTTTTAGGACTAGTTTTCACTCGTTTTTATTCGGTTTTAGCTTGCATTTAGAGTCTTTCTACGTGTGAAGAAACCAAAGGACGAAATACGAATCGAGTGGAGGATCACTTGCAAAACCGAACCAAATCATGTCATTTCCAGCGAAGCACCCCAGTCGGGGAATCAATCAGTCCCGACTTAGCACAACCCAAGACACTCTCTCTCTGCGCCAAAACAATCCATCCCGGCCTGTCCAGCCTGGGACGAATCTGACTGCCTCGATTATCAAAGAGTCCCGGAATAACCGTCCCGAACTAGAGAGTCCACCCTGACCGGGACGATCCTTAAAATCTAACCAGCGCTAAGCGTCCCGGAGTACGTCCCGGCTTGCACTACTCGGGACAGTCCGTCCTAGAAGAAATTCTCAGATCATCCCAGGGTACCCCATCCCGGTCTACTAGCCCGGGATCATCCATCCCAGAAGACAAATCCAAAGTGTCCCGGCCAGGATAACCAATGTGTCCCGGTTTGCCCAGCCCGGGACGATTGCTCACGAAGGACTTGCTATAAATAGCAAGAACCCTAAGTTTTTAGAAATAACTTTATATTTTGAGATTTTAGTTTTCTTCTTGCAATTTCTTGTGTTCTCTTGTAAGAATCTTGTTAGTTTATTATCTTATTCCTTCTTAGCACTCTTAATCATGTCTTCATCTTTGATTTGTGTTAAATCCATGGTTAGTGAGTAGTTTAATCCCTAAGTGGATGGATTAGTAGATTAGGATGGTTTAAGACTTGGTTTGCTACTTAGGGCTTGTATTAAGTATATCTTCACTAGATTGATGAGTTTAATGCTAGAATGGAAGTAGCTAATCGATTCTAGAACTTAGAAATTTCACACCCAGAATGTGTTCGATGAAATGCCCAAACCAATCGATCTAGTGCTATTCGAAACCTAACCAAGGGATTGTGCTAGGATCATATAGTGATTGCATGGACTAGAGTTTAATGCTTGCTAATTCATGCATTTAGTCAAGGGATTGATACTTGTATGTTTTGGTAAATGGTATTTACCAAGGGATTGGACTTATCTAAATCGGATAGCTCATAGATCAAGGATAAGCATTTAGATGTTGTTAATGAGTAGGATTCTAGAGGAATAAACCACCCGAGTCGATAACCTAAATTCGTCCTCTTAGTTTCCCCTATAATCCTCTCTTAATCGTTTTAGTCTTCTCTTGCTTGTCATTCTTATTTGGCTTTCTCATTAGTTTCAATAGGTTCGTTCAGTGACAAAACAATCTATTGTCAACCTAGACTTAGCATATCTATCTACAGAAGTTGTGCTTAAGCAAATTCCCGAAATTGGTTCGATATAAACTCAGATACTTGCATCCAAAACCACTATACTACATTTGATCATAAAGAGTCATATTAGTCTTCTCCTTAATACAATAAGGAGTAGGCAAATATCTCTTTATCAAATTGGCGTTGTTGCCGTTTTTGGGATTTATTTGTTTAACATCTCTTCTTTGATATTGCTAGGGACTAGGTCCTTTCTAATCCTTATTAATCTCTCTCGTTTCTCTACTTTGTGTTTTCAGGTGCATGATCACTCGCTCCAAACACAAAAAAGCTTCGACTTCTACAACTCCAATAGTTTCTCCTCCACGTCCAACAATTGCTCGTAAACGCTCCGCTCGTCCTCGACCTCCTATGCCACAAATGGCAAATCCTCCTCCACCTCGCGCCATTGGTGCAATAAATGACCCCGATGTTCATGCCGTTCCATCCGGTATTCGCCCACCACCAATCCAAAACAACAATTTTGAGATCAAAACCTCCATGCTCAATCTCGTTGAGCGAAACCAATTCGAGGGTCACCCCACAGAAAACCCCATCCAACACTTGGAACGTTTTGAACGAATATGTGAGACGGTGGTGATCAATGGTATCACAGAGAATGCATACAAATTGCGTCTCTTCCCTTTCTCTCTCGGTGGCAAAGCACATGATTGGGTGCAAGGTTTAGCTCCCGGTTCCATCACCACGTGGGTCGCATGCAAAAAAGCCTTCCTCACGACATTCTTTCCTCAAGCTCGAACGATCAAACTCCGAGGTGATATCTCTACCTTCAAGATGCAGGGTATGGAGACTCTTCTAGAGGCTTGGAAAATATTCAAGAAACTTACTTTGGATTGCCCCCGCCATGGGTATGACAACTCTTCTCTCCTTGTCATGTTCTACAATGGGTTATCCAAGGAATACCAAACAATGCTCACCACGACAAGTGGAGGTGGTTTCTTCTTCATAACACCGTACAATGGTTCGGCTCTCATCGAGCATCTTGCCCAAAGCGATTCATCTTATGGCGGAGACTATGACAGCTCTTACTCGCATCATGAGGATTCACGAGACTCCTCCTACAAATCCGAGTTGAAAGCTTTGGGCGACAAGATTGAGAAAATGTTCAATTATCAAAGAGCTCCCGTGCATGCAATGGAATCGGTGGATGATGAAATCACCTATGATCAACAAACCGAAGAATTTAACTATGTCGGAAACCAAGACTATCCAAGGAACAACTACGGGAACTTTAACCCCAACCCACTACTCTCTTATCGCAAAACCAATGTTACAAATCCGGGTGACCAAGTCTACCCTCAACAACAACAAAAACAAAGTTACAACAACACCTACAACAACAATCCAAGGGGTCCCTACCCCAACCAAGGCTACCAAAAGCAAGGTTACAACAACACACCTCCGGGTTTCAATTCTAACCAACAAGGTCAATCATCTACTTCTCAACAACACCCGTCCTCAAACACCGACACTATGCTCAAGCAACTCCTCGAAGGCCAAGCCCGAGAGTCCGTTAGTCTTGACAACTTTAAGAAGGAAATGCATCTCAAGATTGACAACGTCTACTCCGAGCTCAACTCAAAAATCGAGTCTCTCAACACTCATGTCAATACACTTGACACACAAATGGCTCAAGTGGCTTCTTCTTCTCAAAGGCAACCGGGGACTCTTCCCGGAAAAGGCATCTCTCCATCCAATGGATTTGTCAATGCCATCTCTTCCGTTCCAATCATCGAGGACGATGAACCACTAAGTGTGGGGGTGTCTCTTATCAAAGGAGACATCATTAACGAAGAAAAAACCACTACTCCGGAGAAATTCGAGGCATATGTCCCAAAGCTTTCTTATTCGGGATGCTTCCCCAAGGAAATTCTCCATGAGAAGATGAAGGAAATTAAGCTTAAGATGCCACAACTCATTGCACATCTTGCGAATCCAAAAGTCCCACAAGCAAAGAAGGACATCTCAATCAAAAAGATCAAGGATCTCAATGCTTACGTGCAAGAATTCTTGCCCAACATCTATGCACCAATCGCCATACCACCATGCGGTCCACCAAAGCAAAATGACTCGGGGAGTTTGTTATCCCTTGCTCTATTAATTCAATTAACATTGATAAATGCTTGTGTGACTTAGGTGCTAGCGTGAATGTAATGCCCTTGACGGTCGCTAACCATTTGGGTTACTCTTCCTTTGTCCCTTGTATGAAAAACATCATCCTAGGGGATACTTCGGCACGAAAACCTAAAGGAATGATCGAAGACGTGCCCCTCATGCTCAAAGATGTAATTGTACCTACGAACTTCGTGGTACTCAAGATGGAGAAAGAAAGCAATGAGCAGTTAGTGTTGGGAAGGCCATTCTTAGCAGATACTGAAGCTGAGATTAGTCTGAAGAAGGGCCCTATTGGTTTCGATCTAAAGGATGGTGGAGAGCATGTGCTTAAGATGAAAATATGGCCCGAGGAAAAACCGAAGGAATTAACTCTCTCTTGGTTAAGCGATGAAGAGGTTGAGAACGAAAAAGATTAAGAACCGATACTAGGGAGATTCAGTGAGATTGAAGACGCTCTACAGGAAGCCCCCGTGGGAATACCAATCCAAGAACACAGTTTGGATCTTGGTTTGTACCGCGTCGATTTGAGACTCCAAGGTCATTGGTTTCACAAAAGGATGTGTGATTCCCGCTTAGTTCTAAATGCAACCACAAGAGGAATGTGTGAAATGTTGAGGCTAGAGATTCGAGACCCGCCCATATGGGATCTCCGAGCTTTTGAAGGACCGCGGTTGCAACCAATAGGAACGATTTTCAACGTGGGGTTGGAAATCTATGATGCGATGATATATACTAGCTTCCACGTGTTCGAGTCGCCCTTGCGTGAGCAGAACCACATCATACTCGGGAGACCTTTCTTGAGTGATGCCGGAACGAAGATTAACTTCAACACCGGGAGGATGATCCTTATCCGGGTTGATAGAGAAACCTACTACTCACCTGCGAATGCTCCCAATGATGAACAACCAATACCACATCCCGAAAGGGTCCCACTTCAAGAAGTCGTCCAAGGGAAATTGGTGGAACTTGTGAACAAAGTCCGTGAAAACCGGAGAATATTGGATGCTCATCGCGCTCAACAAAGCCGAAATCACGTGGACCTCGTTAACAACATCACCCTTTTCAGGGAACAATCAAGGAGAGAGAACCAAAGATCTAGAAGAGAGATGGTAGAACTACGTGCACGTGTGCGCGATCTAGAAGTTGATGAAAACCCGTGATAAGCGGGAATCCAAGTCGAGCTAAGGACTTTAAACAAGCTCACTTGGGAGGAAGTCCCAAGATATCCTTTTGTATATACTTGTATCTTGTTTCAAGAACTTGTTTCATTTTTCCATTTGTTTAAGTTTAGATTTGTTTTTCTTTTGTTTGTTTGGATTGCAATTCAATTCCTTGCAGGTATTCGATGTTCCGGTCCACTAGTGACTGAATCCACCATCCCGGAGATGGTGTCAAACTGAAGGAATTGAATTTGAAAAGAAAAGATCTAAGGAGAATCCAACAATGTGCTAGTCCCGGCCTGGGTAAGGTACCAGTCCCGGTCTAGCACCCCGGGACGACACTCAGGAATTTTTAAATTCCTGTAGCAAGTCCCGGTGAAGGTCCTGGTCTGCCTGGACCAGGAAGATTGCTCCTGGTCATTTTTATCGTACTATCCCGGTCTATCCCATCCCGGTCTGGAGGTTTTATCCAGACCGGGACTCAGCTTCAACACGGGTCTCGGGCAAAACTATCCCGGTCTGGAGGCTTTACCCAGACCGGGACGAAGTGAGAATGTCAGGTTTTAAGTCAGAAT
>OVAO01002871.1:0-12009 GCA_900406285.1 Biscutella auriculata | reverse complement strand
GAGAGAGGTCCTTCACGCGAGAGCGGCTGGATCCATATTTAATTCCTTATACCTAGGTTAAGATCAAAAGCGGAACATCTAGAAATAGTACCCACTGCCTGAAATCTATTTGCGTGATCAATTGCCTATCTTGTATTTAATAGTTTATTCCCTCGTTCTAATTGCTTGCTTATGGTCACTTGCTCTTACTACAATCAATCGACAGTTTTAACAGGATTTTTAGTGACAGACATAGAATCCTTCTTAGACCTATAATCTCTAGTAAAACCTCCCGATTTGGTTCGATATTATACCCTTCTTCGTTATTTCATAAACGGTTGTATTTTCCTCTGCTCTACTCGTCTATAGTAGCAGTAAGGGAGAGAAAACCGGTTTATCAAATTGGCGCCGTTGCCGATTCAGGATTTCTATTTACTAGCAATAGATCTTTGGGTACTTTTAGGGCCTAAGATTTACTTTCTTCTTTTCTAATTACTCTTTCTCATCTTTTCAAGTACATGAACCTCCGATCTCAAAGTTCCTCTTGCCTAACCCCGATAAATACAGACATCCGCGCAATCGAACTGAGAATCGGTAGAGAACGACGAGAACATCTCAGACAGCTAAACCCTAACCAGCTAAATATGGACAACAATCCCGAACCATAGGACGGTGAGATTCTCCCACCACCACCACCCCCACTTCCACCACCCCCACTACCACTCCCACCACCACCCATTTTACATGGAAACCAACACAACCACAATCCGGATCCCCTACCCTTTGCCCGTCAGAACCCTCCAGCCGCTACTATCGGTTCTTTCGATACCCCGATAGCAAATAGACAACGCTCCGGTATCCGCCCTCCACCTATAAACTTAAATAACTTCACGATCCCACAAGTACTCGTCTCAATGGTAAAAGACAACAAGTTCAGTGGTCTGCCCCACGAATGCCCGCTCGAGCACATCAGCCTATTTGACTGAACTTGCAGCATAGTTTTCATTAACAGAATTTTCGAGGACGCTCTAAAACTTTGTCTATTTCCATTTTCTCTGGACGGCATCGCCCAATAGTGGGAGGTCAAGTACCCGCGCGACTCCATCACAACCTGGGAGGCCTGCAAAAGAGAATTTGTCTTCCGATTTTTCCCGTCTTCCCGCACTAATAAACTTAGAAGCGACATTTCACGTTTCCGTCAACGCAATCTGGAAAGTTTTGCAGACGCATGAGATCGTTTCACATCATACACAATCAAGTGTCCCCATCATCAGTTTTCGGAACTCTCTCTAGTCAATACCTTCTTCAGGGGACTTTCTGATAAATTCAAGTTGGTACTCGACACCGCAAGCGGCGGTAATTTCAATAAATTAACTCCAGCTCGAGGAATAGAACTCATCGATGATTTGGTCCAAAGTAGCAGTTTACATACCGAGGACCACGACCGTGCCAACCGCACCCTGGTCGTACTAAAGAAGGACAACCAGGGTCTGAACTCCAGGTCCTAAGCGCGAAAATTGATTACTTACTATCTGCTCGGCAAGCTCCCGTTCATTTTGTCGGCGAATCTGAAGAACAAAACACCAGGGATTTCAGCGAAGAAGACGTTGCTTACATGGGCAATCAGGCCTACAAACCGTATAATCCCAACATCTCTTACAGAAATACCAATGTAGACAATCCCCAGGATCAGGTCTACCCGCAACAGCAGAAGCCGCCGCCACAGAACTTCCAAAATACGAGCTATCCGCAGTATAATCAGCAAACCCGCCCGCAAGACTATTATCAGAATCAACAAGGGTAGTCTTCGAAACCGCCCGAATTTTACAACCAACGCCAACAACAACCAAATCCCGCTTCCGAGGATCAGAACACAATCTTACTCAAGCAGCTGATCGATTCTCAGAGGAAGAGTTCACAAGAAACCTCAGCTTTCATGTGTGACATATCTTCACGTGTCGACCGCAACCACTCCGATATGAACAACAAATTCGACTCTCTGGCATCCCACGTAAAGGCTCTGGACACTCAAGTCGCTCAGATAGCCTCAAAATCAAAGCGCCCCGTAGGTACTCTACCCGGTCGGACGGAAACGACCAAGGAAGAGTACGCTAATTTTCTCCACGCTACTTGCATCGAGGATTATATTCGAGAAATTTTTAGACGAAATACAGCGAGGAATAATTGCAACTATCCGAAGATATCTGCGTGCAATACCAGGGTATGATCGATCAGTTCAACACAGCATCCGCCCGCTTTGAATACCTACGAACCAAACTAGCAACTTTTGAACCCGAACCAAAACCAATGCTTCCCAAACTAGAAGACCCGGACAGTTTTGCCGTCCCGTGCACTCTACAGTCCGTAAAAATCGACAACTGCATGTGCGATCTCGTGGCGAGCGTGAATCTTATGTCTCGAAATACAGCAAATTACTCGATCTTCCAAAAGTGCCCCTTTGAGCTTGTCCTGGCTGATAATTCGCTTTCACAGCCTGTCGGAATTCTCAAAGTCCTGCCTATTAAACTTCAAGACGTCGAAGTGCCTACTGATTTCGTAATTCTGGAAATGAAAGTGCAGTCTCCGAATCCCCTCGTATTTGGACGTTCGTTCCTCGCCACTATTGGTGCCGATATCAACGTCAAGAACGGTGTTATCATGTTTCAGATGGGTCAGACGGAAAGCATCCAAACATATTACACAAGACAAGGCACCGAACCGAATTATGAATCCGCCCTTCAGTTAGGACTCGTAAACGAGGACGATGGTTCATATATTCTGGTATGGCAAAGTGTGACAGATGAAGAGTCCGACGTGGATATAACTACAAAAGATGAAACCGAAGAAATAGAAATTAACGCACTGGAACCTCCAGAGATTAATTTAGAAGAAGAAAACGAGAACGTAGAAGAATTTGATGCACAAATAGATGAAAATCCGTTGTGGGACGACAGCTATAATAGGCAAGTCGGGTACCGAGCCATGACTCATCGAAATGACCGAAGCTGCTATCACCTCTCAATCAACATTCTTGGCATTCCGATAGAACGAGTATTATGCGATATCAGCTCGTCAGTGAATATCATGACCCGAGAGCTCTGTGAAGACCTCGAGATCGAGTGTCTACCTTACTCGAATATGACTCTGACGAGAAACAAGGAAGAAATTATTGAACCCCTCGGGATAGCCCAGTATGTCCCTATATGAATCAAGCACTCATGGATAAACGCTGATTTCTACATTGTAGAATCACTGGATGTAAGCATCGGCTGTCTGGTCCTTGGAATAGATTTTTTACAAAATATCGGAGGACAAATAGACTTTGAGACTCATGAGGTCTATTTTCCCATCGGGACAGACACATCTGCAATGACAGACGATGAAAGAAGAATTTGGAACGGTGAAGTCGTCCGAGATTCCGAAAACAATTCAGAAGATATGGAATCAGATAACCCAGAGGGAATCGAAGACACATAATATCTGGACAATAATACTGATAACAATGAGCCCGAGGCGCTCTCACCGGAGAATGAATGTACTACGAACAGCGCACATGCCTATCTTAATGAAGAGTTCAAAAAGTTGATGAGAAAAAAGGGAATTGTGAACCCGCCCGAAGAAGTCCTAAGAAATGAAACGGTCGAAGAAGTAGTTGCATGTGTTACAGATGGTATGCGACGATTAGCAGCAGACTCTTCTAGTGAAGAGGATTATTCAAACAAAGAAGCTACCGCGTTTGACGCCGCATCAACCAGTGCCCCGAGACATATAAGGGCAGTCAGGGAAATGGCCCCGCGAGTGCTAACTCTGGAAATGCAGTAGGATATAGACCGTACTAATATGGAGGAAATGCGAGCCTAGTTGGCAAGAATCGAGGCGTCGCTCAACCGCGATTGAGTCGCTTTAGGAAAACCCGTCAAGCTCAGCGACGTTAAACAAGCTCACTTGGGAGGAAGTCCCATGCGTATCCTTGTATATATTTGCGTTTTTAAAATTCCCTAAGGTAGAATTTATAGTACAAGCTTATCTCTAACGGGTCCATTTTTTTAGATATATTTCAGGACGTGACGAAGAAACGAAGACGAAAAATAAAGCGAGTCAAAAATTCGGTCAACCGAAGGACAATATCGGCCAAGTCATGACCGATATTGGTCTGGCCGTGACCGATATTGACCATATCGGCCGCCCCCTCGACCGATATGCATGCGGTCGTGGCCAATGGAGGTGTACCGGTCAGGCCTTGGCCGACGCTCCCTCCTCCGTGGCCGATATTGGTCCCCTTTTTAACCTCTTTTGCCATAAAAATTATTTACACTCTCATTTTTCACTCTTATCTTCATAGTTCTCTCAAGGTTTCCAAGTAAACAATTTTTCAAACTTTCAAAATCTTCGATTTTTGCTCGTTTATCTCGAGTTTTGTTTGCAAAATCTTCGGGTTTCATCTACTGAGTGTCGTTTTCAACCGTTCCATTCTCCGTTCCGGCATCCAAGGTATGAAATCTCAAACTCCATTTTCGTCGTCACTATTCACCGGGTATAAGAATGTTGAATTTTTGCAAAATTAAGAAGTGATTAGTGTGACGTTTGTTTTGAGAACCTAGGATTTGCCGTTGCACTGATAGTTTCTCTATGGAAATATGCCTTGAATTGAATAAATTCTAGAATTTAGGTTCTTGAATTTTCATGTTAGAGAAATTGGAGTAGAATTTGTACTATTCATATCGGTTGATGTGTCTCGAGCAGAACCTTGAAATTTCATTTTTTTAGAACCACCCGGACTTACCCGAAATAATATTTTGTGGATTCTCGGTCTTCTTGAGACTTTCATGAGAATTTTCAACGTCTAGAATCTGAATTTATTTGGCAGCACTTTAAACGCAATATCCTGAACTAACTATCTTTTAAGTGCATTTTACAGATAATGGCACGCAACGACCTTCCAGACTTGAATTCAGTCTTTGCGTCGATAGAAAACGACTTCCCCGACCCTAGTCAGTAAGCGCCGTCATCCAACCCCTAGGCAAGTACCTCCGGGCATACTCCATTCGTCGCCAACTTTGACGGTGAATTCAACGTCAATCTTCCGCCGCATTACTTTCCAGCCGCATGGAATTCTGCAGAACCGCTGGAAATACCAGACTTTTTCCCTCCTTCTCTGGATTCAAACTCTTCGATCGATCGTTCTGAAGCACCTACTAAGCTCGCCCATTACCACGCGCTAATGGAGCAAAAGTTCGTTGAGTCAATCCTGCCCGGCATATCCACGTTAAGGAAGCTCGACATTGAGGACGATGTCCGATCGCTCATGGAAGATATGAGCATAGCTTCACTTTTGAACTTTCGTCAGCCCGGTTTTAGAGAGCATGCATGCGCTTTTTCTTGCCTCGCTGGAGGTTTACTTTCCGGGCGACGATGCTGAAAATGAGCCAGACAGTGGTTATCTCCGTTTCCAAGGATGGGACGATATTGAGCAGCGGATTACCTTCAACGAGATGGCAGATATCTTCAACTTCCCCAAGACCGACATTAAGGACGGACGATTACCAAACTCTCAGCTGGCACTCCTCTGGAAGACGATAGGATCCAAGGACTTCAAGGCTAGAACTACGAAAGGATCCTTGATCAAGCACCCTGTAGTCCGGTAAGTCCACAAGATCTTATCCCACTCTTTCACTGCTAGACGCGAGACTGGAGCCGTACACGCAGATGAGTTGAGGTTTTTAGGGCACAACTTAGCACCAATGGTCCGTGCAATCAAAGAGGATAATGATCTGTTCCCAGGATTGGCAGATCGGAAGTATAGCCCAGTGGCGCTTCTTTGTCAGCAGCTATTGACGGTTAAGAAGAAAGGCTGGTACACTAAGGACGCCACACCAAAGATATATATCGGGAGTTTTGTGACCCTGATTCTGCGATACGCAAACGTCATCCTTCCGGAAGACAGCAAGGGCACACAGCCGAGGCCTATGGACGTTGATTATCTAAAACGAACCGGGTTTCTGGACAGCATGCTCTGACAAAAATACATCTACGCCTTCACATCTAACAATCAGAAGTGGCAAAATCTCTTACCCAACCCGGAGATCACATCCCTTTCAACGCCGGCTAACCTCACGTTCAGCCACGATTACTAGGATCCACCAGAACCGACAGACCCTAACTCAGGGAATGGCGCCACACAAGACGAGGAACCTGGAAACCCTTATCTCGCTGTAGAGTATTTGCGCGAGCAGTCCGCACCTGTCTATGGGATTGCCCGCTACTCGGCACCGTTCGCCCCTGCCCCTCTCTTACCGGGACAATCTCAAGACATAGTTTTAGAAGCGCATCAGGTTCGCAGGGAGAATCGGTTTAGGGATCGCGCTTTCAGAAAGGTTGCATCCGCTGTCAAGGGATTGAAGAAGGAAGTGAGCAAACTCCGCCGCCACAATGACAAATTGACTATCGCTCTGAAGAGCGTGATAAGCTGCGCTGGATCCAGTACCGCCGTGCCGGATTGGACTGACTCGGATGAGGACACTCAGGAGAGAGGCCGTGCATCAAAAAGACGCCGAACCAAGCGTCTACGCCGTAACATTCCGCCTCCCCCAGTGCGAACATATTTTAAGGTACTATTCTAAACACCTTTGTAAATAAAGCATTTAGATATCGTTTTTAGTCCTTTCCTCACTTCGACTTACACAGTGACTGTGTAGTTTAAGTTTGGGGGAGGGAACGCCTTAGTACTAATGTCGTTTTCTATTTTGTTTTAGTGTTGCATGCATTGTATATAGTTAAGTTGATTTTAAGAAAAAAGCAAAAAAATCGAAAAATTTCAGAAAAACCAAAAAGATTCTCGTTTTCATTCGGTTTTCAAAAGAGAGCTTTAACGTCTTTACTCGCAATCATCGAGTCCATTCATGTAGTTTTGAAAAGTTATGGAGTTCTAGTTCTTGATCCGGGAATTTAAAAAAGCTGAGTCCTCGGATTTTGAAGCCTGCTAGCTTAGGACTGCTTTCATTATTATATGAGTTTTAACTTGAATTTTAATTAACATGATCTTGACTGCACAACACATTCATGGTTTTCTTATTTCAAACGAGTTTTAGGCACATGAGCCTATACACGTTTTGCCTGAACTCGGTCATTCTCCCTTTTAGAATGGTTCCCGTCTCTCCCTTTTACCCCTAGCCTAAACACTTGTGAGAACCTTTGATTGAATTTGGTGATAGTCGGTTTTGCAAAAAATTGAAAGATTAAGAGCACCGATTGAGATAATCCAATGGGTAATCTAGGATATTGGGTCTGAGAGGAAAAGAAAAATAAAGCTTGGGAAACCTAATGTGTCATTACAACGGGTAGAACAAGTTAAGATTATGGGAGTATTCGTTGAAAAAGAAAATAGGAAGAAAAAGAAAGAGAATATATGGGTAGAGTAAGAAAGAGATATTACCAGATGAAAATAAAGAAAAAGGGATATGGATTATGAAACCGAAAAGGTTTAAGATAGACTCTAGATTAAGAAAGAAAAGCGCTCCAAGAGAAAGAAATAGAAAAAGAAATAAAAAAGGAAAATAAAAAGAATAAAAGCCTTGGAGTAGAAATAGAGAAAAAGAGTATAGAAAAGAAGAAAATCCTTAAGTCCCGGGAAAGAAAAGAAAGAAAAAATGGTGAAGTATAAAAATCAAAGATAGTAGGATCGGGTAGGTCTATAGTTATATTGAGGTGGTTTTGGATGCTCAATATCGGTCCCCTAAACGCTCTCTATCTTACTCGGTTTTCCTCTAACCCTTTCACTCCGCGAGAGAACCCTTATTACAGTCAACCTTTATGACTTGAGGAACCCTCTCTTTCTTACGATAAAAATCCTTTATACCAAACCGATTGAAACCGTTGTGCGTGTTTTGAAATTGTTTCACGCTCACCTGAATGAATAGGCTTAGCTAGGTGGATCGCCTTGGCTTAGTAATAACGATGGATGAAAATTGAACTTGAATGATAGGACGAGTATTTATGCATGAATGGAAACGCTCTCATTGTTGATTTTAGACTGATTCGCTCTCATTTTTCAAACCTCTTTCGCTTATTTGAATTTTGTTTTGCTTGAGGGCAAGCAAGGTTTAAGTTTGGGGGAGTTGATATACTCGGTTTTTACCATCTTTTTAACCCCGTCTTTTCCTCAATTTTATATGTTTTCGATCATTTTTAAAGTCTTTTAGGACTGCATTTGGGTATATATTGCATTTCCAGGTGTTTAGGAAGTCCGTGCATATACCGGGTATGGAAAAGGCTGGAACCGGTCAACTTTGGAAGTCAACCAGACCTAGTATCGGCCAGGAAGAGAGAGCATCGGCCAGGGTCAGGCCGATAAGGCCAATATCGGCCAAAGCAGAAGGCACATCGGCCACGTCCCGGCCGATACGGGCAGCATTGGTCTGCCCAAACCAGAATCAGCTGCCCAGATCAATATCGTCCTGCCCAGATCGATATCGGGCAAGCCTTGGCCGATATTCATGCCTGAAATTGCCAAAAATGGACGTTTTTGCCCATAGATGCTTGCCTATAAATAGTCTCTTCATTTCTCCATTTGCATTTGGAGTAGGATAGGAAGAGATAGCGTTTTAGGTTGTTAGAGAACGCTTAGTTTAAGTTTTGGTAGTTGTAGATCTGTTTATTTTGTAAGGAACCTTGCTTTATATTTATTAATCAGATCTTTGTTTTTTATTAGCCTGCTTTAATTATGAGTTGCGAGTAGTTTATTTTAGGTGATTGGTTAGGCTAGATCAGGCCGCCGGGTCTCTAGATCTGGTGTTCCGGGGTTTATAACTACAAGTATCTTATGCAATAAGGTGCTCTTAAGGCTTGATGCAGGCCGGCCGGCTCAGTCATGATCTAAAGAAATCTTCTGAACCCTAAAATGGGATAGTTAGCTTTCAGTTAGACTTTATTCGGTTCTAGATAATATTCTTGATTGCCAAAATAATTGAGGCGCGAGAGCGCGGTATGGAAGCATGTTAGGGTAGAGTCTAGGATGGGCTATAGGAAAATGATTGTTTCGGGTTTCCTAAAGCGTTTGGACACGAGAGTGCGGTGTTAGGGAAATATTGAGAGAGGTCCTTTACGAGAGAGCGGCTGGATCCATATTTAATTCCTTAGACCTAGGATAACATCAAAATCGGAACATCTAGAAATACGACCCACTACCTAAAATCTATTTGCCTGATCAATTGCCATCTTGTCTTTAATAGTTTATTCCCTCGTTTTAATTGTTTGCTTATGGTCACTTGCTCTTACTACAATCAATCGACAATTTTAATAGGATTTTTAGTGACAGACTCAGAATCCTGCTTAGACCTAGAATTCCCTGATATAGTCTGTTGTCTCTAGTAAAACCTCCTGATTTGGTTCGATATTATACCCTTCTTCATTATTTCATAAACGGTTGTATTTTCCTCTGCTCTACTCGTCTATAGTAGCAGTAAGGGAGACAAAACCGGTTTATCATCTGGTCATGGGAAAACGCTATTGGTCCCCTCTGTATGGCCGGCGCGTCCGTACCGGCGACTCCTAGTGACCTCCATTTCCCATCTCCGACCAAACCCCTTTATCCTTCCATTCTCTCTCGATCGAAACTAATCTTTACCCTAATTGAAGGGCCCTACTAAGTTTCGTCTCATTTGAACACAATGATTCAGAGTTCTCACTTCGTGGTCGTCCTCACCGCCGCGACCGTCTCCTCTTGAGTCTTCAAGGCAAGCTCGATCGTGAAAATGGATACGTCAAGTGGTATCATAGCCCAAGCTTGACTGACTCACTCGCGTTCCTCAGGGAGTTCTTCCTTCTTTACCAAAGTTTCGTTTTATTTTGTTTAACGTTTAGTTGTTTTAGGATGTTCAAAGAAAACCCAAAAAGATTTATGTTTCTGTTTGCTCTGATGTTGCTAAGTTAGATCAGGTGTGTTTACAGCTGTCTTTCATCTTGCTTGTTTCGAAATTTTAAAAAGTTGTCGACTTTGTGAGTTTTGATTAGATTTTGTGCTTCGGATTTCAAGATCGCATCATTTTCAAACCATTTTGAGATTTCTTGAGCTTAAATTTTGTGTATTTTTGTAAAAGACCTAAGCTTTCTTGGTCGACAAGTTCTTCCTTGAAAGTTTTGGACTTTCCTTTTGAAAATTTCAGGTTTATTAGCATTCATGTTCAAGCTTTACCCAAACTCATTAATGGCGTTCACAAACTGAGTTTTCATGTTCTCTATGTTTGACTGTGCGAGGAAAATACAGGTTAGTACGAGGAAAAATCAGTCTTTGTGCCAGTCGTGCGCGTGTGTGACAATTGGGTGCTTTTGGGACAACCGCACTAGCCGACATCGTCCCTTATGAACGCCAGCGCACCAATCGTTACCACCAGGGAGAAAAGGACAATAGATATCAAAGAGGCAAGAGGGGAACAAGACAAAGCATTCACAGCCGCCTCTGGTGGTCCCCAACATACGATCCCTGTGTATCGCCACCTAGACACGCCCCAAGCTTGCCAATCACGGCAAATCACCCCTCAAATTGTGTGCCTCTCAAGGCAATAGAGCTCACTATACTTCACCAACAAGAGCTCAACCTCCGCCAGCCGGAAGGCGTATTCCACCAGCACCAATCGAACCTATGGTCGAGCATCTGACCATACGCCACCACCACCTGATCTTGCCGCCAATCTCATGAGACCGTGCAATGAGAAGTTCGATGAACTAAGGAAATCCAAGGCCCCCACAATGGCCACGCCCGAGAGAGCTTTACCCGGATGAAGAAGAAGAATTTGTCCCTCAACGGATGAGACATTGGAGACATCCAAAAGGTCCCCATCATGGGCAACAAAGGGAGTGGAATTAGAATGGAAGACGTTATGATGCTAAGTTTTGATGAAGCGGGTCGCCATGATGTGAGAAAGGAACCAGTAAGGTTTCCAAAGAATCTACCACCAAGGCAAGCCTTCCGAAGGTACCAAGAAGAAAAAGAAGCCTTCTCGAACCATACTAGCCAAGCCTCTCTAAGGCCCTATTACCGTGAAGAGAGAGAAGAACGCATTGAGAGCTTCAAGATTAAGATTCCACCGTTTCGTCGCAAGAGTGATCTGGATGATTACTTGGAATGTGAGAAGAAGATTGAGCTTGTTTTTTAATGTCGTTGGTATTCAGAAATCAACATGGTGAGTGATACACACTGAGTACGTGAAAATGCCCTTGTAGATGGATCCGTCGACGGCCGACTACGATGAAGCGACCTCAACGTCCAAAGCTCTTAAACATGCGTACAAATGGAGTGAGTTTCGTTATTCGTCGACCAAGTGGGGATATAAAGAAGAACAATCGAGAGAAAGGTGAGAAAGGAAAGGTGTCGGTCGATGGATTTGAAGTTGGTGGTGTCTGGTACGGTCGGTACGGAACGCCGGCGTACGGAGGAAAAGTTGTGAGGATTCCTTCGACCGAATCTTCTCCAAAGTTTCCCCCTTCGTGAGAGTCTCTCTTTTGGGTGAGATGGTGAAGATCAATCGAGGCGGAATTGTGTAAATGTGAGATCTGGTCGAGGATGGTCGATTGGAGTTGTCGGGTACGTACGGTACGGCCTCGCCGGGCCGTACAAGGCTTTCTGGAAAGACTTCTCCGCACGAACGATCTCCGATGAAGCTGATACTTGGTATGGAGTACTTGGATGACAAAAGAGGAGGTTCGATCGAGACATAACTGAAAAGGGAACGTCGGAGGACGGAGGATGACAGTGGCACAACAAACGAGCGACGGGTGGTAAGGTGTTAGTGAGAAAAAGGGGAAATGATGGAGAAAACGAAAGGACCACCAAGAGGGATGATGAAGTACTCTTGGATACACCTGGGAATCTAGAATATGAGGCACCTAGATCGCACAAGATATTACACACTTATGCATGAGCCAACATGAAAGAAACTCTCTCTCTCTCGGTTTTTGATTTCAAAATGTTAGCTAAATGATAAAGTTTCTCAAACAAAGGGTTTAAATACTAAAGAAGGAAGGAAGCCCTAAACA
>OVAO01002870.1:0-12010 GCA_900406285.1 Biscutella auriculata | reverse complement strand
AGACATAATTTATGGACGGGGATGACAACGCTCATGTGCCCGAGATGCTCGCCAACGAGGAACAAGAGAATGAAAGCCCGGTTAACAGTGCACAGACTCATCTCATTGAATTATTCAAGAAATTACTACAGAAAAAGGGAATTGTTAACTCTCCCGCAGAAGTGGTCCGGAATGAGATGCACGACGAAGTAATAGCTCGTGTCACTAGACAGATGCGCCAGCTGTTTGCAGACTCTTCCAGTGAAGAGGCGGCTTCAGAAAATGAAACAACTGCACCGGACCCTTCGATTGATGATATCCCGAGACACATTATGGCAGCCAGGGAGATGGCATTAAGAGTCCTCATTTTAGAAAAAAAGCTGAGTTAGACATTGTGGCTTTGAAAAGCATGCATGGCCGGTTAGCAATAATCGAGGCTTAGATTAACCGCGATTTGTCTCCCGTGAAAACCCGTCAAGCTCAGCGACGTTAAACAAGCTCACTTGGGAGGAAGTACCATGCGTATCCTTTTGTAAATATGCATATTTAAATTCCTTAAAGAGTTATTTATAGTATGAGAAAATCACTAACGGCCTTTTTTCAGATACAAGTTTCAGGGCGTAACGAAGAAACAACGAAGAAGGAAGAAGCGAGTCAACTTTCGGTCAATCCGGGAGCAATATCGGCCACAGAGTGACCGATATCGAGCAGCTCCTGACCGATGGGCCAATATCGACCAAGGCATGGCCGATATCGGTTAGCCTATGGCCGATATTGGACCCATAAAAACCCCCTTTGCTGAAATGTTTTTCTAAACTATCACTTTCACTTCATCTTCTTCACATTTCTCTCAAAGTTTCCAAGAAAAACCATTTTCAAAGTTTTCAAAATCTCGGTTTTTGCTCAAATCTTTCGGGTTTTGTTGCTAGATCTTCGGTTTTCCTCTCTTGACTTGCCTTTTCAAACCGTTTATTTCGCCATCCTGACATCTAAGGTATGAATCTCAAGATCTTATTTTTGTCGTCACTATTCACCAAGAACAAAAATGTGAAATTTTGAAGAATTTAGGTTGTGATTAGTGTGACATTTGCTTTGAGAACCTTATATATGATGTTGTTGATTGTTTCTCTCTGAAACTATGCCTTGAAATGAAGAAATTTTGGAAGTTAGGTTCTTGGAACTTTTTCTAGAAAAATTGGAGTGAAATTGGTTTTATTCGAAATGGTTGACATGTCTCGAGTTGAACTTAGGATTGGATTTTTGAGAACCACTCGGATTTAATCGCATTGATAATTTGTGGATTTTCGGCTTTCTTGGAACTTCGTGGAATTTTTGAAACTTGGATATCTGCGTTTGATTAGTTGACTGATTGACTTCATGGATTATTTTGTGCCGATCATGTTTGCCTTGTTAGAATTCACCGTGCGGGCTTATTGAAATTTTTTATAAGTTATGAACTGACTATATTTTGAGTTCGATTTTTGTAGATATTTCATGTTGAGCCCAATTATACCGGATCTGAACGAGATATGGGCGCAATTGAGTGCCGACTTTCCAAGGTTAGACCAACACGTGTCGACATCATCAGAGCATCCCGAGGCAACTACATCAGGAAATACGCTTCATGTCGAGAACGATGAGGCCGCTATTGAGTTTAACATGGATTTCAGACCCAATTACTTCCCTCATTCGTGGAATTCCGCAGATGGCACAGAGAATTCTGCATTCTTTTCCCCACCTTTGGATTCCGACACCCCTGTAGACTGCACCGTGAAACCCACCAAGCTTACCCGCTACCATGCGTTCATGGAAAATGCTGAGTCAGTTTTTCCCGATGTTGCAGCACTAAAGGAGCTCGGCATTGAGGACGATGTCCGACTGCTCATGGAAGCTATGGGTATTGGCTCTTTCTTGGAATTTTGTCAACCCGGATTTCAGGAGCAAACTTGCGCCTTCCTTGCCTCGCTGGAGGTTTATTTCCCGAAAGAAGACCTGGACGATGATTCGTACAAAGGGTACCTTTGTTTTACTGGATGGGTGATATTGACCGTCGAGTTTCGTTCGACGATATTGCGGAGATCTTCAAGTTCCCGAAAGGCGGAGTAAAGGATGGCAAGCTCGCCATCACTGAGCTGAAACTTCTATGGAAGACGATTGGTTCTAAGGAATTCAAAGCAGGCTCTACGAAGGGTTCATTGATTAAACACACCGCGGTTAGGTACGTGCACAAGGTTCTATCTCACTCATTCACTGCTCGACGTGAGACCGGAGTTGTGCACGCAGATGAGCTGAGTTTTTTCGGTCATGAATTAGCGCCGTTGGTCCATACCATTTGCGAAAACGACGGCCTGTTCCCGAAATTGGAGTCCCGGTAATTAAGTCCTGTGAAGCATCTATGTCATCAGCTCATGACAGTTAAGAAGAGAGGTTGGACTTCCAAGGATGCAACACCAAAGATCTTCGTCAGGATTTTTGTGACCCCGATTATGCGGTTTGCCAATGTCCCTCCTGAAGATAATTTGGGCACAAGGTCGAGACTGATGGACTACGATTACCTGAAACGAAGCGGATTCTTGGACGGAATGCTTCGGAGACGATATATCTATTCCTTCACGTTTGGTAACCAGAAGCGCCAGAACCTCCTTCTAACATCCGCGTTCACCTCTCTTTCAACGCCGACTAACATAATGTTCAGCCACAACCACCAGGATCTGCCTGATTCACTATGCCCTGACTCAGGGATTGGCGTTGCAAACGAGGATGAGTCTAGCAACTCTTCTCTCATCGCTGAGTATTTCTGCGACCAATCCGCACCTGTATATGGGATTGCTCGTTACTCAGCACCTCTCGCTCCTGCCCCTCTTATGCCCGGACCCACTCAAGACCTTTTTCTGGAGGCACACCGAGTTCGCAGGGAGAACCGCTTCAGGGACCGCGCTGTTCGGAAGATTGCTTCCACTGTCAAGGGGATGCAGAAAGTAATTGACAAACTCCTTTGCCATAACCAGAAATTGACCGGAGCTGTCAAGAGCTTGATCAGCTGTGCTGGGTCTAGTTCCGCTGCTCCGGAATTGATTAACTCACATGAAGATACTTTAGAGAGAGGTCGTGCATCAAAAAGGCGTCGTACTAATGTCATTTTCTATTTTGTTTGAGTCTTGCATGCATTGTAAATAATTAAGTTGATTTTGAGAAAAAAGCAAAAAAATCAAAAAATTTCAGGAAAAACCAAAAAGAATTTTGTTTTCATTCGGTTTTCAAAAGAGAGCTTTAACATCTTCACTCGCAATCATCGTGTCCGTTCATGTAGTTTTGAAAAGTCCTGAAGTTCTAGTTCTTGATCCAGAAATTTAAAAAGCTAAGTCCTCGGATTTTGAAGCATGCTAGCTAAGGATTGCTTTCATTATTACTTGAGTTTAATCCTGAATTTTAATTAACATGATCTTAACTACACAACACATTCATGGTTTTCTTATTTCAAACGAGTTTTGGGCACCTGAGCCTATACACGTTTTGCCTGAATTCGGTCATTCTCCGTTTTAGAATGATTCCCCTCTCTCCCTTTTACCCTAGCCTAACCACTCATGAAAGTTTTTGATTAATTTAGTGATTGCGGTTTTGTAAAAACTTGAGAGATTAAGAGCACCGATTGAGAACATCCATTGGGTAGTCTAGGATGTTGGGTCTGAGAGGAAAAGAAAAGAAAGCTTGGGAAGCCTAAAGTATCGTTTATCATATAATGGGTAGAACAAGTTAGGATTATGGGAGTGTTCGTTGAAAAAAGAAAATAAGAAAGAAAAAGAAAGAGAAAATACATGGGTGGGTAGAGAAAGGAAGAAAAAAAATCACCAGAGAAAAATAAAGAAAAAGGGATGTGGATTATGAAACCAATGCGGTTTAGATAGACTCTAGTTTAAGAAAAGAAAAACGCTCCAAGGGAAAGAAATAAAAAAAGAAAAAGAAAAAAGAAAAAATAGAACGAATAAAAGCCTTAGAGTAGAAAAAGAAAAGAGTCTAGAAAGAAATAAAAATCCTTAAGTCTCGGAAAAGAAAGAAAAAATGGTGAATAAAGAAATTCAAAGAGAGTAGGATTGGGTAGGTATAGAGTCATGTTTAGGAGGTTCTGGATGCTCGATATTGGTCCCATAAACGCTCTCTATCTTGCTTGGTTTTGCTCTAACCCTTTCACTCCGCGAGAGAACCCTTGTTACAATCAACCTCCATGCCTTGAGGAACCTTCTCTTTTTGCGTTAAAATCCCCTTTATACCGAACCGATTGAAACCGTTGTGTATGTCTTGATAATGTTTCACCCTCACCTGAATGAATGTAGGAAAGCATGAATATGCTTAGTTAGGTGAATCGCCTTGGCTTGGTAATAATGATGGATGGAAATCGAGCTTGAATGATAGGACGAGTATTTATGCATGATTGGAAACACTCTCATTGTTGACTTTAGACTGTTATGCTCTCATTTTTCAAACCTCTTCTCGTATTTGAATTCTGTTATGCTTGAGGGCAAGCAGAGTTTAAATTTGGGGGAGTTGATATACTCGGTTTTTATCGTTATTTTAGTCCCGTCGTTTCCTCGGTTTTGTGCATTTTCGATTGTTTTAGAGTCTTTTAGGATTGCATTCGTGTACATATTGCATTTCCAAGTGTTTAGAAGGACCGTGCAACATTCGGGGACGAAAAGGACGAAACGAGCAAGAACAGGTCAACTCCAGAAGTCAACCAGAATAAATATCGACCACATGCCATGCAATATCGGCCAGGATGTGCCCAAGGAGCCAGTATCGGCCAGAGAGGAAGCAATATCGGCCAAGTTGTGGCCGATATTCAGTATTGGCCAATAAAGAATCAATATCGGCCAGGTTGTGGCCGATATCAGTCATTTCTCATGCCAAAATTAGACGTTTTTGCCCCTGATTTCTCACCTATAAATACTCACCTCATGTCATCATTTGTGATGTTATGGGTGTGACGTTTTTAGGTTGTTAGAGAACATTTTAGTCTAGTGTCTCTGTAGTTTTACATCTGGTTTTTTTGTTGTAAGGAAGCTTGCCTTATGTTTTAATGCATCAGATCTTTGCTTGTTATTCGCTGTGTTCAGTTATGATTTGTGTGTAGTTACCTTTAAGTGATTGGTTAGGCTAGATCAAGGTATTGGATCTATAGATCTGGTGTTCCGGGGTTTAGAACTACAAGTATTTTATGTGATAAGGTACTCTTAAGACTTGATTGCAGTCCGACCGGCTCAATCATGATCTAAAGAAAGCTTATAAACCCTAAATAGAATAGTTAGCTTTTTGTTTCTGCCTTATACAGTTCTGAATGTTGTTCTTGATTGCCTAGATATGCAGACGAGAGAGCGCAATATTAACGCATGTAGGATAACATTTAGGACGGGTTATGGGAAAGTAACTGCTTCGGGGTTCTCAAAGCATGCAGACACGAGAGTGCGGTGTTAGAGTTACCCTGACAGAGGCTCTTTATGCGAGAGTGGCTGAGTCCATTTTAAATTCCTTAACCCTGAAATAAGATTAAAACCGAAGCACCTAGACCTAGGATCCTTGCCTGAAATCGATTTGCTTGATCAATTGCCTGCTTCCTCTTTATTTGATCTTCGTTATTCTCTACTTTACTTTGCTTGTTGAATGGTCACCTACTTTACTACAATTGAACAACAATCAATACAAGATTTATAGTGACATATATAAAATCCTGCTTAAACCTAAGAAATACCGTGCAAGTCTGTTACTCTAGCAAAACCTCCCGATTTGGTTCGATATATACCCACTTCATTCATTTGACAGGCTTTTCGCTTGTCTCTGCTCTACTCATCCATAGTAGAAGTAGGGGTTCCTGAAAAACCCATATTTCACATAACAACATTTACCTCAGTCCCGAATAGCAGGTACTCCTCGGACCTAGCGATTTCGATTCAGAGAGACAATCTTCATGTGCTAAGGATCAAGAGAAGCGAGCTGGTCCATCTTTTACTGCACAATATTATGGAGATCACCCTCTCCTATCACGCCTAGGTCGGGACCTGTCCAAGACCTCCATCTTGAAATCATAAGGATATCTCAGTGGAATTTGTTCCAAGACCGAGCGATAAGGAAGTCAGTAAGGGAAGTGCAACAATTGAAGAAGAAGGTGAAGAATATGGATAATGTGATTGACATGAGGGCTCATGAGATGTAGAAGCTCACTAAAATGTTCAAGAGGCAAGTGGTTCGCTTAAGGAATTGTTCAGATATGGATGACACATGATTTCCCGAAGTTGAAGATCTAGAAATGGATGACTCCGAAGAAGAAATGTTGGTACGAAGGCGCTCGAAGAGGAAGGAGAGGAACATGCTCGCACGACCAAGACGGTCTATACCTTCTCCATTGTGCCATTTCTCGGACAATGAGTCCCCGACATTCTCATCTGATGGAGAATTTGATCCCCCCCTCAACGTTTATTGAGGTACTCTCTTACCACCTTCGTTTCTGTATATACTTTTGCATTTAGCTTTCTTATCTTATTTTCGGTTTCTTCTCTTCGCTTAGACAAACACAGGGACCATGTAGTTTAAGTTTGGGGGATGAACCACCTTTCGTGCTAATATTGGTTAGTTTTGTTTTGTTTTATTTTGACAGATAGTTCAGTTTTTCAGAAAAACAAAAAAAAAATTGAAAAATTTCAAAAACTAAAATGATTTTGCATTCTTTTAGGACTGAGTCTAGATCATTTACATAGGGAATCAGTGAGTATTATGGGGTTTCCTCAGAGTTTGTGTAGCTTTGTCGGGTAACCTTATCAAGTATGCTTAGTGGGGAACACACTATAAGTTGAAGAATGTTAGGTTGTTCTTTCCTAATTGTTACTTTGACTTCATAATTAGCTCTTTCCCATAAGGACCTCGTCTATAGCATCAAATCGTGCCTAAAATCCGTTATTAGGTTCCCCAAGGTGTGATTGTAGGTCTAAGGATTTCCCTATCTCTTTAACCAAAAAGAAACCAAACAAAAAGAATAAAAGAAAAAAGAAAGAAAAGAAACAAAAAGAAAAATCGAATAAAACCCTAATTCTCTGGATAAGAAGACAGACATTTGATTGCATAACACTCTAAGATTTTGATCAGCTTGTCGTGGAGGTCTGTGGTAAGGAGACAAGCGTTTGAGTGCATAACAACTTAAGCGTTTGATCACACCTGTTGCGGACTCCTATGGTAAGGGGACGAGCATTCTGAGTGCATTAACAATTAAACGTTGATATGATCCTAACAATCCTCAAACCTAGAGCTAGAGGAGGAGTATTGGGCAAGCTCGACCCAGAGCTTGTAGATGGACTTCAACCTCCCATGAACACCTAACCTATCTCTCACGGACGTGAAGCTGTCATGCTCCTAGAAGAGATCTCTTTAGCAAGGCCACGACCAGCCCCTCCTTGGCTCATCACCACTACCATCATGAGATGCCGCCTTCCTCATCGGATGATCTACATCATTTCCCATATGGATGAGCCCTTTCTATCCTTTCCCTTAGTCACTTTAAGCTTAATTGATTTCGTATACTATCTTGACATGGGATTGATGTTGATGACTTGATATTCTAGTTCATATTCCTTTCCTAATAGAAGTGAAAAAGTTTCAGATGTTGGAAGAGGAGTACAACTCACCTTAGAGCTTCTTGATGCCTTGCTAAATAGAGAAGTAGAAGGAGTGTCCATGAAGACAAGGAGACATTTTGAGCAAGAACTCGAGACTTTAAAAGTAGTCCCAAGGAATATGAGACATTTGCCTAAGCCACCTTACCATGGAGTCCAATGGTTTGCTAAAGGAGCCTCGTCTAATATGAAGACCCAACCTTGCTCTCACAGTTCTGAGGCCTTCACAGCTTAAGTGGAGACCACTTTAGTAAGACCACAACCATCACCTCCTTGGATCCTTAAGGACGCCACCTTGAGACACCACCTCCTCATGGGCTGATTCGTGACATCACTCACTTTGCTAAGCCATTCATTTCCTTAGTCCTAGTCAATTCATGCTTAACTTATGCCATTGATGATATTATTGACTAGAGATTGAGAATGATGCAATACTTTGTTTGGGAACTCGGTATTCGTTGTAGTTAAATCCCCTTTGTAGGAAAAATAGATTTGAGGTCAAATCCTCTTCAAAAAGGAGGGGATGATACAAGCATGGGGAGCATGGAATCAAAGACCGATCAAGAGGAGAACCACCATCACATGAAGCTTAAAGATGAACATGACCCTTGCTTCTGCTTACAAGTACTCAACTCGATTCATGAGAGATGAAATACTCTTTTTTCCTTAGGTTGGATTTATCCCTATGAGTTTTCTCAACTAATATTTTAATGAGGCTCCTTATCACATCTTTATCTCATCATGAACCACAAAGGAGCTTAAAGGAGAAATCACCAAGACTTGCACGAGTTATATTTTAAGTCTCCTTTGTATTTGCCTTATGTTTTGGCTTTTAAAACTCCTTCCTTTTTTAGGGTAATGCTTCTTTTTGAAGTCAAACTATTTAAACTCTTTGTTGCCTCTTTTGGTATTTTTAGATTTCATTTTAATAAAAAAAACAGATTTCTCTCTAATGGAAGTTCATTCTCTAAAAGTGTGTTATATCCTTTGGAAAACCTCTTAGTGAGTCATATCTAAGAGTTGACAGTGTATCAAGGTTTCATCATCCCCTTGTGGTTTCTCTTCACCCCATTTTTTATTTCTTTTCATGTGTTTCATCCCATACTCCATCACCCATCATCATACGCATGCACGCACCGCCGCCCACTGCTGCTCGCCCCCGAGTCGCACCGTCGCCTGTACCAGCATATCCTCACCGCCATTCTCTTCACTCAAGTGTTCTCTGTCAAATCTTCTTCAGTTGATCTTCATATTTTCATACACAAGGAGCGCCTTTCAAGTTTCATCACCATTGGAGTTCATTTGATCAAAGTTCTAAGATTTCAAGTTAAGAGCTTCAAGAGTGTGCGATTTGTAAGGAGGATTGTGTCGGTTGTTCGCTCAACCGCCATGAAAGCTTGTTGTAAGGGGACAGACACCTTTTGTACCACAATTAGTTCTCGCTCAACCTGCAACAAGAGAACCCAAGTATGGTGGTCCAACTTTAAAAAAATGATATATTCTAGATTAGTTCATTCTCTATTCGGTAACATAGAGCTTGGTGATGGTAGTTCAATTTCATTAGTGTTTACACGCTTGGTTGTTAGATGCTATTAGTTGGGGTCACTCTTTCATGCTTAACTGAGTTTGCTTGCTTGGTTTGCCTTACTTTAAACCCGCTAAATCTGATTTCAGTTTAGTTTTCAAACCTCTTTGCCTCACTTAACTTTTGCCTAGCTTGAGGACAAACAAGAGTCTAAGTTTGGGGAAGTTGATATGTGTGGTTTTTTATCTCTTTTAGGTCCCTATTTATGCTCATTCTTGTATAGTTTAGGTTGCATTCAAAGTCATTTATAATTGCTTTTGTGCATATTTTTATTTCAGGTGATTGGAGTGGGTTGAGCATGGCTGGCCGTTGTAGGAAGAGCTGACAAAGGAACATCTGCATCAGTCACCAGCATCACCAAGGCTGATCGATCCTGTCCAAGCAGAGTTGACCATTCGCTTTCTCCTTCTATTTTGGAACACTATATATATGTATCGTGTTAAAACCCTAAAAGAGAGAGCTTCCCTTCTAGGATTTATCTACTATTGGTATTTGAAGCTTGTTTGTATTTGGATCTTGATGTTTAATGCAATTTCTTAGTTTTATCTTTGTTTAATCTTGTTTATCTTTGCAATCTTTCTTTCGTCTTCTTCATCAATCAATGGTTGAATATATATTTCCCTTAAAATCTTGTGTTCTTCTCATGGATAGTGAGTAGTCTTTCATAAGTAGATTGTTAAGGTAGATTAGGTTGATTTGATGATGAATTAATGATGCTTATATTGAATCTATCAATGTCTTCTTATTATAGATGAGCTTAATGCTAGAATAGCTTTGGCCATCCTCATTCTAGATTCTAGGAGTCATTAGTCGAGAGATGTTTATGAATGTCTAGATCCTATCTATTGAGTTGTTGATTGAAGTCTTGCCATGAAAGTGTATTAGAATGAATTAATGGTTGTATGAGATTGTTACTATTGCTTTCTAATCATGCATTTAGCCAAAAGATTGTGTTAGTATGCATGTTAAGGTATGAATTTCTACCACGAGAGTGGATTGATCTATATTTGAAATCCTTAGCCCTAAGACTAACTTAATTGTGTATTATTGTGCATCATGATATTGAATCGAATCATCCAAAATCATTCCCTTGCCATTTGCTTAGTGTTTTTTTTATAAATTGCTTAATCATTATTTTGCTTAATTCCACTTTACTACAACTTGACTTGATAATTATTTATCNATGATATTGAATCGAATCATCCAAAATCATTCCCTTGCCATTTGCTTAGTGTTTTTTTATAAATTGCTTAATCATTATTTTGCTTAATTCCACTTTACTACAACTTGACTTGTTAATTATTTATTNTTATCTAGGATCGTTTTAAGTGACATTTAATCGACTCTTATCAACTTAAACCTATTGGATGCTTTGGAGGTTCTATTGTGCTAGTTATTTCTTGAATTGATTCGATATTTATAAACAAAAGATTTTGCATGTTTTTAGGATTGACTATAGAGCATATGCATAGGGGATTAATGATGTTATGGGTTTCGTAAGAGTTTGTGTGCTTTGTTGGGTAGTTTTAGCAAGTATAATTAGTGGGAAACACGCTAGCGTTGAAGCATGTTAGGTAATATTCTCGATTTGTCTATCTGGGCGCTTGAATTAACTCTAACCATAAGACCCTTATCTAGAGATTTGAAACAGTGCATGAAGTCCTTGATTAGGTTCCCTAGGGTATGTATTGTTTATTAAAGGTTCCCCATCTCTCTTCTATCCAAAAACTAAAAGAAAAAGGAACAAAGTAAATGAATAAAATGTAGCAAGGAGACGGGCGGCATGTATGCATAAACAGATAGGGTTCGATCAACCAAAAAGAAATAAGGTCAAAGTCTCATGCCTAAGAAATAAACAAAAGAGAAGGGATAGATACCCAATGCTACATAGAAATCCAAAGGGTTCTGAAAGAGTTGAGAGTAATGATTTAGGTTGATACTCTATAGACTTAGATCATGTCCTTCTTTTTATGTTATCATAGAGCTTTGTGATACTGTTCGGTTTGCAATCGTGTTAGATGCTTGTATGATTGATGCTTCTAGTTGTGGGTCATTCTTTGTATGCTTTTCTGAGATTGCTTGCTTTGTTACCCTACTTGCAAAACCCACTTAGCTGAGATCCCCACCTTATTTAGAACCTCTTCCCTTTACCGAAATATTCTTGCTTGAGGACAAGCAATGGTTAAGTTTAGGGGAGTTTATGTGTGTGGTTTTTGTTTGTTTTTAGACCATCTTTTGTAGTCATTTTTCTTAGTTATGATTGCAATTAGGTCCTTTAAGATTGCATTTGTGCATATTTTCTGTATGATGTGATTGAAGACGACCTAAGCTAAAGATGAGATCAAACCAAACCAAAAGGAGCTAACAACCACACATCGAGCCTAAGTAGCGACCAAGCTAGGCCAATACATGAAGAGAAGAGCCGAAACAGTCACAACAGGCCTATGCAACGGCCAAACAAGGCCGACACATAGAAGAAACCGCTGCCAGACTGTACATTGGTCACAATGTAGTCTAGAAGCAGGAAGAATCAACACTAGATCGATCACAACCATTGGTCTCTGCTAACAGATCCAGTCCATGCTAGAGTCAACCTCTGAAAATGAGTTAAACAGTCTCATTTTTTAAATTTTCAGAATGCTATATATATATATATATATATATATATATGTTTTAGACCTAAAACCTAAGGGAGAATACCCATTTTGAGTTCTCATACCACTTTTGGTACATTTTACTATCTTTGTGTAAAGTTTGGATCTTGAAGTTTCTATATTATTCCTTTTGTCTT
>OVAO01002867.1:0-12020 GCA_900406285.1 Biscutella auriculata | reverse complement strand
AAGGGTTAAGAGACTTATATAGTAGTGCTAATTAGGGTAAAAACGAGCTGGTCAACTTTGGGGGAGAGACAGTTGACTTTCGCAACTGGTCGACATGGATCGGTCAAGGGGTGACCGATCCATCTGTGCTCATGACCGATCCAGACTCCTGCAGCCTCCTTGACCGATGCCAGCTCCTTCTATGACCGATCCATCTGGCTGAAGCATCCCTGATCGATCCAGAAATGCCCATGACCGATCCTGAGTGTTGAAATGTGATAATTCTTTGTTCTTTGATCCGTTTAACTCCCGAACGATGCAGAAGTCCTTCTCGAACACCTGAGATGCAATATATACACAAATGCAAGCCTAATAGGACCTAAGTGCAACCTAACCTAGTTAAATCCGAATGAAAATAAGGCTTAAAAGTGATAAAAACCACACATATCAATATCCTACCAAAATTGAGAGATTTCATAAAACTTTAGAATTTTGTATTTGGGAAAGTTAAGTTGATTTTGTAGATTTCCCACAAAAACTAAGGGATTTTATAAAATGTTGGACTTTCGTTTTTTTGAGAAATAGTCCACAACAATTGTGAGATTATGTAAACTGCTAGAATTTGTTTTGATGAAATTTTGCTGACTTACTAGATGATAATTCACACAAAAACTAAGAGAATTGTAAAATGCAAAAAAGTTAATTTTTAAAAACATTATTCAGATTTAGTGGATAATTTTCCTGAAAACTAAGAGATTGTTTTTATGTATAATAGCCCAAAAGAGTGAGAGATTATGCTAAACGCTAGAATTTAGTATTTCGGGGAGTTATGTTGATTTGGTGGATAATAACCAAAAAATTGAGAGATTTTGTAGAATATTAGAAATTTGTAGTTTCAAAATTATGTTGATTTGGTGGATAATAACCCACAAAAATTGATATGTTTTGTAAAAGGTTAAAATTTTGTATTTTGGAAAATTATGCTTATTTCGTGGATATTAAGCCAACAAAATTGAGAGATTTTGTAAAGAGTTATAATTTTGTATAGTAGAAAGTTATGCTGATTTGTGTCTAATAGCCTACCAGAACTGAAAGATTTTTTAAAACGCTATAATTTTTTATTTTGTGAAATTATGTTAATTTGGTGGATAACAGTCGACAAAAACAGAGAGATTTTGTAAAACACTAGAATTTTGAGAGATTTGGTAAAACCCTAGAAATTTTATTTTAAGAAATTTTATTTTAAGAAATTTATTTTGAGAAATTTTATTTATTTGGTGGATAGTAGCCCAAAAGTTGAAAGATTTTGTAAAACTTTAGTATTTTGTGGCGGAAAGTTGCTTACTAAAATTGAGTGATTTTATACAAGGTTTGAATTTTGTATTTAGGGGAATTAAGCAGATTTGGTGGACAACAACCTAAAAACTCATAGATTTAATAAAATGTTAGAAACTTGTGCTTTCATAAATTAAACTAATTTTGTTGGATAATAGTCAACAATAATTGAGAGATTTTATAAAACATTATAAAATTGTAATTCGGAAAATTATTCTGAGTTGGTGAATAATAGTCCACAAAATTAAAAGATTTTATTAAAGACTAGAATTTTGTATTTATAAAAGTATGCTCACTTGGTGGATAATATCCCACAGAACGACGAGATTTTGTTAATAGCTAGAATTATGTATTATCATTATTTGATGAATAATAGTCCACTAAAACTTTGAGATTTATTAAAATGTTACAATTTTCATTTTTTGAAATTATGCTTATTTGGTGTAGAATTAGTAAAATGCTACAATTTTTTATTTTCTGAAATTATGTTTACTTGGTGGATACGGACCTAGAAAAATTGAGAGATATTTTAAAGCTTTAGAATTTTTTTATTTTGGAAATTTATGTCGTTTTGGTGGATGATATCCCAAAAAATTAAAACATTAGAATTTTTTATTTTTAGAAATGATGCTTATTGGTGGATAGTACCTATAAAACTTGAGATATTTTGGTAGATAAAACGTTATAATTTTTTATAGTGGATAGTTACGCTGATTTGGTGGATAATAGCATACAAAGATGAGATATTTTTTAAAACACTAGAATTTTGTATTTAAAAAATATTTTGATTTGGTGAATAATAGCCTTTAAAACAAAGAGATTTTGTAAAGCATTAGAGTTTTGAGATATTTTGTAAAATGCTAGAATTTTGTATTTTGAGAAATTATATTTATTTGATTGATAATATCCCACAAAATTGAGATATTTTGTAAAATGTTAGAACTTTGTATTTTGGAAGATTATTCTCATTTGGTGGATAGCCCACAAATAAAAATATAGTTTTTAAAACACTAGAAATGTACTTTGGGAAATTATGCTCATTTGGTTGGAAAATATTCTGAAATTGAGAGAATTTTTAAAATTGTATAATTTTGTATTTTATGAAGTTTTGCTCACTTACTTGATAATGATCCACAAAACTAAAATATTTTGTAAATTGCTAGATTTTTGTATTTTGAAAATTATATTGATTTTATAGATAATAGCTTACAAATTTGAGAAGTTTTATTAAACACTAGGATTTTGTATTTTTAGAAATTATACATATCAGGTGGATCATTACCTACAAAAATTGAGAGTTTTTTTAAAATGTTAAAACTTTGTATTTTTGAAATTTATGGTGTTATGGTGGATAATAGCCTTTAAATAGAAAGATTATATAAAATGCTATAACTTATTTTGAGAAATTAAGTTGATATGGAAGATACAGTCAAATCCAATAATTTTGTATTTTAGTAAATTATAATTATCTACAAAAATTATGGACTTTGTAAAAATTTATACTTTTGTATTTTGAGAAGTTAGTATTTTGTATAATTATGGAGGATATGGAGGATATGGTATTTAGTATTTTGTAAAACGTTATGGTGATATGGAGGATACGGTAAAACGCATGAATTGTTTATTATGAAAAATTATGTTGATCTGGTGGAATTTTTTATTTCGTATTAGTCTATAAAAGTTGAGAATTATTGTAAAACATTAGAATTTAGTATTTTGGAAAATTATTCTAATTTGGTGGATAATCATCCACAAAAATTACAAACTTTGTAAAACACTATACTTTTTTATTTTGAAAAATTATGCTGATTTTTTTGTAATAGAGATTTATCATAACACTATAATTTCGTATTTTAGAAAATTATGTTGATTTCGTAGATAATAGCCCAAAAATCAAGAGATTTCCAAAAAACGTTAGAATTTTGTATTTTTGAAAGTTATGCTGATTTGCTAGATAATAAAAAACATAAAATGAGAGACGTTGTAAAATGCTATAACTTTTTTTTGTGGAGAAATTATGATGATTTCATGGATAGTAACCCACATAACTGAGAGATTTTGTAAAACACTCGAACTTTGTATTTTGGGAAATTATGGTCATTTGTGGATGATAGTCATTACAAATTGGGAGATTTTGGAAAAATGCTAGAGTTTTATATTTTGGGAATTTAGACTGATTTGATGGATAATAGTACACAAAACCTCGAAGCCTTTGTAATGCACTAAAATATTTTGTATTTGGTTAATTATGGTAATTATTTGGATAATAGCCCACACAAACAGAAAGATTTTATAAAACCTAGAATTTTACGTATTGGGAAAATTATGTTAATTTGGTGGATAATAATCCATAAAAATTTAGAGATTTTGTAAAACACTAGAATTTAGCATTTTGGAAAATTATACTCATTTTGTTAATAATATTGAAACTTTTATAGATTTTGTCAACCCAAAAATTTATATATTTTTAAAATCAATATGATTTAGTGGACAAAATAATAGGAGAGTTTATAAAGAAACTGCTGGGTATTTGTAATTCTATAATTTTTGCGTATTTGTTGGATAATAGTTCAAGAAATTAAGAGGTATTTTTAAAAGCGAAAATTTTTATTTTGGAAAATTATTCATATTTAGTGGATAATAACACACAAAAATTGAAAATTTTTTATACACTAGAATTTTGTTCTTTAGTTAATTAAACTGATTTTTGGATAATAGTCACTAAAATTGAGAGACTTCATAAAATGTTAGAATTTCATATTTTGAAAAATTATGTTCATTTGGTGGATAATGATCTACAAAAATTGATATCTTTTATCAAACATTAGAATTTAGTTTTTTGGTGAAGTTATGTATATTTGATGGATAATAACCCACATAAATTGAGAGATTTTGTAAGATAATGAAATTTTATGTATTGGGAATTATATTTATTTGATAGATAATAATCCATAAAATCTTAATTTTTTTATAAATTACTATAAAAAAAATTAGTTTTGAGAAATTATGTTCACGAACTTCGTTGCAGTCGGCCGACCAACTTGTCAAAGCTCACACATAAGACTATTCAGAACAAGCTTGTTTCTATCACGAACCAATGCAGTAGTGATATCCTTCTAAGTTGATTTGTTTCACGTTTATTTGTATGCTTCACGTTGATTTGTTCTCTGATAGTTTATTTCATATTCCAGTCACATCTCTGTTGTATAGACCACAAAATCTCTCGTAAAAACTGCTTATTTTGTTGAATATATTTTTTATTACAACAAAAAGAATTCAGAAATTTTGTAAACTGATAGAATTTTGTGATTTGAGAAATTATGTTTTTTTGGTGGATAATAGTCCACAAAATTTGAAAAACTTCAAAATTTTAGAATTTATATGTGAATTATGATGATATGGTGAATAATAAATAGCCCATAAAATTGAGAGATTTTTTAAAACACAAAAATTTTGTATTCTCATGAATTATTCTGATTCGGTGGGTAAAACCCACAAAAACTGACAGATTTTGTAAAACACTAGAATTTAAAGAGATTTTGTAAAATGCTAGAATTATTTTTATTTTTGAAATTATGATATTTTTTGTGGATAATAGTCAAAAAAAACTAAACGATTTTGTAAAATGGTAGAATTTTATATTCTGGGAAATTATAATAATCTGATGGATAATACCTTACAAAAATTGAGAGGTTTTTTTTTTAAATGCAAGATTTTGTGTTTTGAGAAATTTTGTTAATTTGGTGCATAATAGTCCATAAAAACTAAGAGATTTTGTAACGCTATAATTTTATATTTTGGGAAATTATGTTGTTTTTGTGGATAATAGACCACACAAATTAAAATATTTTGTAAAACCTTAGAATTTTGTATATTGTAAATTTATGTTGATTTGGTGAATAATAACACAAAACTGAGAGATTTCGTAAAACGCTATATTTTGTATTTTTACAAGTTACGCGTATTTGATGGTTATACCCCACAAAAATTGAGAGATTTTGCAAAACTCTAATTTTTTTTTTGGAAATTATGCGGATTTGGTGGCTAATAGCCCACAAAAGTGATGGATTTTGTAAAATGTTAGAAATTATGTTGATTTGGTGGATAATAATTTATAAAAATTGAGAGATTTTGTAAACCGGTATAATTTTTTATTTTAATATTTTGCTGCTTTGGTGAATTATAGCCATAAAAATAAAGAGATTTTGTAAATTGGTAGAATTTTGAGAGATTTTGTAAAATGTTAGAATTTTGAATTTCGGAATATTATGTTTATTTGGAGAGTAATTAGTTTCTCTCTTTTTGTAATGATTTTTCATCAAAATTTGTAATGATTTACCCCGTAAAAGTTGCAATGATTCATCAATAAAGTTTACAATGATTCATAATATAACCATTTGAAGAGGTGCAAAAATTAAATTTAAGAGGTATAATTATTTATTCGATCTCCAATAATTCTTCTCATTTAAGTGTAATTTTATATTTACAAAATAAAGAATACACTACAAGAAAATAACCTTACTTATAACGATAATTCCAACTAGTGTAATTCCGTCAGAATTTACCGACTGGTTTCCGACAGAATACCGATAACGATAACCTTGTTGGAATCCTGTTGGAATCGTACAAAATTTCCGATGGGAAAAAGGTAGTGGGTACCCCGTCAAAAAATATTGATGCCACACCGACGGTAGGCGACCGATACAAATTATCGACGGTTTTCCGACGAGCTTTGACTAATGGCTAAATCCATGTATAACACTCTATAAATATGTCCCGACTACCATTATAAACCTCAAACATTCCTCTCAAATTCCTTTCAAGTTGCAATTTGAAATGTCTTCATCTAATTTGGTGATTATTTATGTTCGTCGTTAGATAGACCTCATCAAATTTCGGGAACCGGACAACTTACACCGGAATATGATGTTGGAATACGAGACTTTGTGGCACTTCCATCGAGGAAGCGGCTTTTGGTAGATGTAAAATATGTTTCCCTTGCATTGGTTGTAAAAATCATAAATCGGTAGATGTTTTTAAAGTTTGGAGGAATTATCTAACAAAAGGTTTATGTTCGGTAACAAGATTTGGTATTTTCACGGGGAAGACGATTTGGTGATGATGAGTTATGGTAACATTAGTTAAGAGGTTGGTGTAGAACTTGTAGAAGTACCAAAAGTGGAAGTAGAACTTGTAGGAATGGTTCAAATGGTTAATGATTTATGGCGAGAAAATATACCAATGTATGTCGACGAAGGGCATAAAATTGAGGAACCAAATTTATAGGCACGACTATTTTTTGATATGTTAGATGCTTCGAAGCATTCTCTATATCGAGGATGTGAAGAGGGTATGTCACCATTGTCAACAACAAGCTTTTTATGACAATGAAGACAAACCATAACTTGAGTGAGGAAGTTCTCGACGTGTTTGCGGAACACTTCAAACAGATTTTACCACGAGATCATTTGACACCATCATCATTCTACGAGATACATAAGATCGCCAAGGGATTAGGATTGTCGTATCATGTGATATATGTTTGTGAGTGGAATTGTACGATGTTCCAAAGACAAGATTTTCACAGAAATACTTGCAAGTTATGTCGTCATATTCAGTACACAAAAACATGTGGTAGAGTTCCTATCCCATTCAAGATAATGTGATATTTTTCGTTAACGGGGCACGTGAAAAGATTGTATCAGTCAAAGCAGATTGTTCTAGGTATGAGATGGCATGTCGAACACACAAGCGACGAGGAAATTGCTCACCCGTCTGACAGAGACGCGTGGAAGCATTTTCAGACAATATATCCAATGTTTGTGTATGAAAGAAGGAACTCTACCTAAGTCTGAGCATGGATAGGTTTAACCCTTTCGGAAAAGAAGGGAGAAAATATTCTCTTTGGCCAGTAATCGTGACAATGTATAATCTACCTCCAGGGTTGTGCATGAACCGAGAGTTTTTGTTCCTCACGATTCTGGTAATAGTAAAGGTTAAAAATTTCGATGATCAGTTTCACTTGTTCAAGTTCCGGGTAAATGTCAAACCGAATTGGGGGTAATTAGCTAAATAAGATCCTAGAAAATCATTCTTAGTCTAAGTCAAGTAGATAAGGTTTTATCTGTCACTAACAATCTTATTCATGCACTAAAATGAGAGGTCAATAAAAAGTCAACAGTTTAAGCAAAGTCAACAAAATGATCAAAAGGCTAAAAGAATTAAAAACTAAGCGAAAAGGCTAAGATAATCGACTTGGATGATCAAGTTCAGTCTAATGATGCTCGATTCAATCAATCAATGCTAATTTTTGTCTAAGTATACATAAATTAGACTAATTCACTCACATGACAATAATTCATTTTCTAATTATGCAATCAATATACAATCTTTTGACTAATTACAATCAAAACAAGCATTAAGGTCTAATCTATTTAACTACTAAGCTAACCTACATAATCACGTAACAACTCAAAATATTCATTCAGACATTTCATCAAACCTCTTTTGAGCAATAATTTGTCTAAGCTCTAGATTAGAACGATCAAGCCTAATCTAGCATTAAGAACATTAAATGAGTGAAGATTTAAACAATCTAAGCCCTAAACATCACAATCCATCAATTAATCCCCCTAGTGTACCTAACTCATTCACTTAGGAAAAGACTACTCACTAATCATGATCAAAGCACAAAATCTTATGATGGATTTATGCATAATTATGCTGCAAACAAGAAATGAGAAGAATATTGAGCAAGAGAATGAAAGGAAATTACGATTAAGCACCAAAAACACAAGACCTTCAAGACTAGTCTTAAGAATTTAAAAGCTTAAGATAATATATATAGTTTACAAAACTAAGTTTAGAGTATTTATAGTCTAATGAGAAAACAAGTGCAAAATGCTTGGTCAACAGTCAAATGTTGACATTTCTTCTTCGGTATTGGTTATAGGTGACTAGTACGACCTAGGCGGTATAAACCTCTGTATTTGGTAGAAAATTATTCCGGTCAAAGGTGACTAGTACACCTGGCTGGTACTTCTTCTCCTCTTCATGTTGATCCTTCTAACTTGTACCTAGACTTTTTTTCAAACCGGTAAGGTGTATCGGTATGGCTTGCCCGGTATTAGTCATTGCCTCCAAATTCGCTTTGTACCGGGACGAAGACACCGGTAAAGGTCATTGGTACAGTTGTGCCGATTTGGCTTGACCGATATGTCATCTCAGTTTTGCTCCTTTTCCACTCCTTTGCGTCCTTTTCAGCCCGTTTTCTCCATTCTGCTCGTCTTCTGCATCTAAAACATGATATGTATGCAAATACAACCTAAATGAACATAAATGCACCATAAGTTAACAAAAATCGAGTATGAAAGGGGGCCAAAAACACTATACATCAGGTACCTATACCAGGTCATCGAGGAAGGCTCTTGATGTGTTCTTACAACCTCTTATATATGAGCTACAAATTCTATGAGAGGACGGTGTCGAGACATATGATGTTTCAACGGAAAATAGTTTCACGTTGAGGGTGGTACTAATGTGGACGATCTCTGATTTCCTAGCGTACGATATGTTATCAAGGTGGACCACACATGGGATATTATCATGTCCATATTTTCAAGATGCAACAAATGCGTTCCAGCTGAAAAACGGACGAAAGACAAGCTAGTTTGATTATTCGAGGAGATTTCTTCCGATGGACCATCTTTACAGAAACAACATCATTCTGTTTACGAAGAACAAAAAGTCTATGATGGGCCACCTCCGGAGTTACAGGGGCAAATGTTGCATCTATTTAGAGATTTGGGGCTGAGTACGGACTGTGAAATGTGGTGGGGACGGGCATGTACCTGTAGAGGGTGTAAACATATTTCATAATTGGCAGAAGCAAAGCATTTTTTAGGATTTTTTGTATTGGAAAGACCATCTTCTGAGGCATAATTTAGACATTATGCATGTGGTATATTTGCCACATCACGTGAACTGATATACCACGATGTTCTACGTGAGATCATGGAAGTCTAGTACCAAGAATGCTTGGGTTGAAGTGTGTTATATCAATTGTGATTGGTACAACCCGATCCTTGGACACAATCTAGATAAGTATGATCCTTTTTTACTTGCATCACAAGCAGATCAAGTGTGTTACATACACTACCCTTAGATCAGACGTCCCCATGAGCCATATATAGTTGTGATGTCTATTTACCCAAGGCATGATCTTTTCAGATCACAAACCGCTCTAGGAACCTGAGACCGGGTGGTTGGGTTGGATGGACACTTCCCTACGTATTGATCTAGTTGTTTATTTGACGGATATGAGAGACAACGTTGTTTTCAACGACTCTGACTGGAGCTTGACGAATTTGAAGAAGAGTCAGATTCTGAAGATTCTATCGAGTATTCGTCGGACTTTAATTAGTTATGATGTTTTTTTTAACTTTTAAAAACAATGTATTTAAAAATCTTTGATGTATGAATGTATTTTTAATATCGCCATATTCTGTAGAATGCATGTTAAATTTTATAAAATCGGCATATTATGCAAACTCGTCGGAATCCGTCGGAAAAAAAAATAATCGTTGGAATTCGTTGGAAATTATTGACATGTTTTTGATATGTCTTCGAATTCCCAACGAATTTCGACGAGTTTATGGTTTAGGGTAGCAAAAACATCATTTTCTTCTAAACCGAATGTTTCTGACAAAATAACATTATGTATAAGTACAAATAATCACTTTTCTAATCATGAAATACATTTAATAAATCAAACGATATAATACAATGTCAATGCTTTGTAACTTAACAAACCTATACAATCCACTGTTCACTAAAAGACTTGTTTTCCCATTTAAAAAAAAAAAAAATTCTCTAGTATCGAGCATTTCTTATCACGCATAGACTTTTATATGAAGTATATATGATACTTGTTTCGAATTTGATCGATTATTTGACTGTTTTAAAGTTGATTTTTCCTAAACCTGTCGAAATTTATTGACGGATTTCCGATGCACTATTATTTATGATGGATTTGATTGACCATACATGTTGCATGCACAAATATTAACGGATATTCGACGAATCAAAACATTTCATACGGTAAATGAAAATTTTGGGAGGCTAACCCTAAAATTTACTAACGGGTAAAACCCATAAACTTTTTTAATGAAAATACGACATAGTGGTTCCATTAAGATCACTAAATTTTATTTTTTGTCATTTAGACTCGTGAGACGGTGAAACATCGAATGTCCTAATCATTATCTCAAAGACGCATACCAATAAGAAGACAAATCAGATTCAAGATACGGTAGGTCAGGAGGTCATCAACTCGGTGACCCATACTAGGGATGAGCGTTTGTATCAGCGTACACCCCGATCAAAGGAAGAAGGATCAAGCTCGCCCAACGAGCTTCCTCGGGAGGTTATTAACCAGATCGTGTTTGAGGTAATATCTCGACCAAATTTATATTTAAGTCTAACTATATATATGCGTCTAATCTATTTTTTGTTTTTTTACAGCAAACTCATGTGAAGAAGGGACGCCGGTACGACTTATGACGGTAGCACACAAACGGCTCAACTTCTTCTTCCGCTCATAGCTCAAGGGCGGATCTTCATATGGCAATGTACATTCATCAACTCGTAGTTCCTAAGGGAATTCAAAAACACAAGATTCCCGNTCAAAAACACAAAATTCCCGGGTTTCCCCCCCCCCCCCGTCGCTTCCAGCCGCCGCCACCTGAAATTTAGTTTTCTATCTTTTTGTTTTCTTTTCAAACTACATTATCGTTTTACAATATTGTTTCTTTAGTTATTTGCATAGAATTTACTCTTTTCGATGGGTGCACATTCGTCGGAATTATTCACTTTTGTCAACCGTAAAACCCACCGGAATAAATTTCTGACGGCCATACTTTTCAGAATAATCCGTTGGAATCATTTTTTCGACAGTGTGATACCCGTCGGTTATTCAATAAAAATTGATGGTTCTCAGCCGTCAATAAGTCGTCAGAAGATGGCTTGTCGGAATTTCATCAATCATTTCAGACGGTTTTCGTCCGCTTGTAGTTTTTCGACGACGTGGAACCAATGCCTTCATTATGTCAATAACTCGCTTCTGACAGGTTATTGATGGATTCACCTGTAAAAATATGTCATGTTTTCTTGTAGTGATAATACACAAAACTCATACATAAATAAAAATATCATGACAATTTAATTTTCATCATAGTGATATTACATATTCTAAATATCTGAGAATATCGATGTTTTAGAGACTGAATCCTTTTAACAAAGTTGTTAAATTTTAAAATTAGAACAAATTCAACTATTTGATTAATTTTGTTTTGTATAAAATATCAACGTCATAAAAAATTATGTTTATTATGAAAGGTGATTAGTCATCACTAAAGTGACACATATCTTTGATAATGTATTAAACAAAGTGATTAGTCATCACCAAAATGACAAATGTATTTGATGTGTCATAACATGGTTGTAAGTGTCATCTTGTATGACACTAATTCCATTTGTGTTGTCAACAACTCATTAGCTTAGGTGTCATTCGCTCTNAATCACAATATCAATCATCAACAATCATTTACAATAACAAGCTTTCTTATCAAGTCTCTTTTATTGCTCCCCCATCCGGTGTGTTATTGCACCAAAATGGAACCATATAAGCGACTTCTGCTTCCAACTGA
>OVAO01002864.1:0-12028 GCA_900406285.1 Biscutella auriculata | reverse complement strand
GGAGGGGGAGAAGGAAGGTGTGGTGATTGCGAAAAAAGTCTTTGATCAGCTGGGAAAACAAGTTCTCGAGTGGAAAACTAAGACAAAAAGTAGCGTTGTTCCTCCGTTGGGCGACAATTACTTTCTTGTCGCCCTTCCTTAGAAAATGATCTCAACTTCCTTATTGCGGTTACGAGTGTTATGAATGACCTTCCGCTCGATCCAACCAAGTCCTCTAAATTATGAACTAGGTCATGCCCCATTCTATCATAATTTGGGCTTTTATGTCTTTTCATTTTGAACTCTGCACTTTGTCTAACTTTTATTCTTGAAAATTCAATTAATTTTTTTCGGAGCTCCTTATTACTTTATTGTTCCACTTTCTTTTTTGTCTGTTTTTGAGAATCACCTAGGTAATGATGACTTTCATGTCGCCTTTATTTCTCCTCTTTAATTACTTTGATCCCAATTTTTAATGCTCGACGCTTCATCTTTTGCAATTCTCTGGGAATGTTTTTTCCATTATAAATACTTGCTTTCCGTAGGTGGCTCGTCTCATCTTCTTCGTTTCACTAACGGGCTCGGGGTTTTCGTTTTGCAGAATCTCATGTAGCTTAGTGATATGTCCTTATTTTGGGAGTTTTAATCCTTTCTTTTGATAGGATTTCAAACCCCCTTATGAGTTATTAATATACTTTTGGAGTCCTTTGTCTCCTTACAGAATTTCACAGGTCTGGAGAGGACATTTGAGAAAAGGAAGCATTTTGAGCGTTTTGGAGCACGTCTGAAGAAATTATTCCCGCAAAGACTTGAGTTCGGTTGAACCTCATTCGTGTTTGATCAAACCCTCACTCGAACCAAGGCGGTTGAACCAACTATGCAAAATGAAAACGAAGGAAGAAATGAAGAGGAGTTCGATCGAACCTCACTGAGTTCGATCAAACCCCATCTCCAGAAATGGCGATATGAACCGGAGCGAGAAAAGCGGGGTTTTACACGAAGAATCAAGTTGGTTTGATCGAACCCCACCTAAGTTCGATCGAACCTCGAGGCCAACTTTCCAGAAAGCCTTGTTTTGAAGCTCAAGCCCATTCTTACCCTAATGACGTCCTGAGACCCTATAAAAGCACCAAAGAAACACGATTTTTAGACAACTTTCACTTAGGCTTTATTTTACTTTTGCAATAAGGGTTTTTGATCTGATTTGCTTTGCTATGGGAGATAGGTTTAAATCTGACAAGTTTGTATTTGGAACCCCTGTTTTTGATTTTATTCAAGTACCATTTCATGCTTTCAATCATATCTTACTTGCTTGCTTTGATTATGTATGAGTAGATCATTACATTGGACCTAAGGTTGACTGGAAGGGCAAGATAGGGTTTATGCTTGACTAAATTTAGAAAGAAGGAAACAATAGGGATCCTTCCTTAGTAATTGATTTGTAGTCTAAACTCAATCTGACAAATTGGGTTTAGACTTGGGATGATCCAGGCTTGACAAGCACTAAATTAGATTATCCAAATCAGTAACTAAGGAAGTTTAGGTTAGTCATTTATGTCTGACAAACAAAGTGACTAACCTAGTGACCTTTAACGAATCTTTCTTAACTGGGTATGCCTAGTTCGATGGGATAACATTGAATTGGATTATCAGGATTTCTAGGTTCTCAGGACTAGCATTAGTGACACTGCTAGCTCCTGAAGGGCACTGGTTAGGCATATGTTTACACCTGAGACCCTGGGTGAACCTACTTCAGAGATTTAGTAAAGGGAACATTGATTAGGTTCTCGAATTGGCTTATGCTCTAGTTGAGCATTGAGTGACGAACGTGAGGTGCTTTTAGAGTAAGTCCACAGACCTAAGATATGTCCGTAGATCCTACGCGTACTTTTCTCGAGATTTTATCTTTGCGATTCCCGCCAAAATCCCTTCTATGATTTCCAATATCTGATTGTTTGTTTATCATTGAATCAACCCTATTGCCTTTTACTGCTTTAATTCAATTCATTATTGCTGCCAAAATTAATCAACCATTTTTATTGTTCGTTTTAATCATTTCTCAGTCTTGCATGTCTCTTTGTGTTAGTCTTTAGTCTCTGTAGATTTGATCCCTAAGTACTACAGTGTTAGTGTGTGCACTTGCAGATATTAGCTGTTTAGGGTAAAAACTGAGTGACATCACTTAGCCTGGTATAACCAGGGTAATTGCCCCTCTTGGCGTTCAAACATATCCATCTCTTTTGATAGCTTGTTGAGGCCAGAAGAAGAACCGAGAGGTTTTGTTATTAATGTTCTAGCGCCCATCATCCTTCGTCAGATTTCATTTTTGGAGTTATTGTTGCAACGGAGTTCGCCGGTTACTTTTGTGCTAAGAGATTTTCACTTTGGCGTAGTTTCGACGTTAGTGCCTTTTGTAGATTGCTTTGTTCTGCGCTTATATCTCTTGTAATATGTCGACTTATCTCAACAAAGTATTCTTTTTCTTTGCATCCTTTGCTTGGATGTTGCCGACCTTGAATCATGTCACACTGCTTTTTGAAATTGTAGTGAAACGAATTTAAAACGATCAATCAAATTTTAAAGGCTAGCTTCACTTACTTCGTGTGAGGTGTAATGCTTTGACAATAATTTTTTTTAAACGAGTTAACTGTGAGCTCGATATCTTTGTGCGAGGATGCCTGGTCTTTCTTTTTCGTCTTCAGGAACTTTCTTGTGAGGTACTGGACGCTTGAGAGGACGCTCGACTGTAAACTTGGATTTAAATGAGTATCAACAACTTAGTTTAGACGTTGTGAGGCTTATGAATGCTTGGATAAGATGAGGAGTAGATGAGCCTTAGCTCGATCAACCCCTTGCGAGGTACTAAGACGCTCAACTTAATTTTCGGGAGTAAAGGAAACGAAGCTTGTTTTAACCCTTGCGAGGTACTAGGATGCTCAACTTAAATTTCATATGAGGTGGTGTGCCACATTGAGTAATCAAGGTAGGGTGGGCTTGACTTACGTTTAGGTGTGAATCGTTCGGGTTACCTTGTTCTTCGATCCTTAGTATGGAGATCGACAAAGTCTTTCCGACTTACATTATCTAGAGGGATTGTCAGATATAAATGCGAGATACTGGGATTCTCGGTTTCTAATCATTCATGTGATGCTTTTTAGGCTATCGACATGGTGATTTATGGATTATGTCACCACGCCATCCATGTTGAACGTGCAATTTCATTAATAACGGTTCTAGTACCTAAAGGGCTCGGTTAGGCATAGGTTTTTGGAGTTAGCATTAGTGACATTATTAGTACTTAAAGCTCTCGGTTAGGCGTAGGTTCACACTTGAGACCCCGGGGTGAACCTATTTTCAGAGGTTTAGTAAAGGGGACTTAGATTAGATTTTGTATTGATTATAACTCTAGTCGGGTATTGAGTGACGAATGCCAAGTGTTCGACGAGTTATTCTAGAAATCTAAGATATGTTCCTAGATCCTAAGTTCCTTTTTGACCATATGTCTCAGCGATTTTCGCCCAAACCCCTTTTAGAGTTCCCTAGATTCGACTAGTGACATATCTAGTTATCACATTTGTTTGCTTGCTTTACTGTTTTTCTTATTTTCATCATTGCTCATTACAAACCAACTTCTTTATTTACGTTTTAGCCATTACTTAGTCTAGCTTGTCTCTTTGTGTTAGCATTTTAGTCCTTGTGGATTTGATCCCTAAGTATTATAATGACTGTCTGTGCACTCGTAGATTTAGCTGCCTAGGGTAAATCTTGAGTGACATTAAGTTTTTGGCGTCGTTGTCGGGGTCTAAATGTGCTAGCCTAAGAGTCTAAGACTGAATTCTTTCTAAGACAAACCATCATTTTGATTTCTTTTTCTCTGTAGTTCGATCAAACATTGTTGGATCGATCAAACTTGTTCATCCCGTGACTTCAGTTTGATCGATCACTTCCCAGTTCGAACAGACTCCCTTATCGTCTTATCTGACAATTTTTCCCTTTTTATGTCTCTTTCAGGTGTATGAGCGTGAGACACACGAGGAGAAAATGAACTGACAATCTACTGTCCTTGGAGAACGAGCTCAGATGCTTATAGAGACAAGCCAAGAAATGAAGACAACCTCAAATCGAGATGGCTAGCAAAGATCAACGTCCTCAGCTACCTTTGATTCAGAACCCTCTGTACGAAGAGGTATGCAACTTACGACATGTTGAGGTCGGTAATTGATAAGAGAATATTTACCTCAGCCACTCATATTGCCTTAGAAGAATGGAGTAAAGATGGCTCGGGGTTAATGAAGGAGGGTATGAAACTGTCTAACCAAAACAGGGTGCAACCAGAACAATTAACCTATAGAGAGCATAGCTAGTCTAGTAAAATTGAGAATTGAGTCTGTCACTTAACAATTCTAAAGAACATAAAGTAGAATCAGAAAACTAGTCAGCTAACAAAAATAGCAGAGACTTGGAACAATAACGGGAAAATCTAAGCGAATTGATTAGAAGATGGATTCAGCGATTAAATTCGGGAAGATGATGTCATTTCTACATTCTAGTGTGAGCCTTAAGTTTAGGAAGCGAAGTAGATTGATTCATTCTCATGGACAAAAACCTTATCCTAATGCATGGTTTACACAATATCTTGGCCAAACTCAAGATTATGAAGCATTAACAGCAACTCCATTTAACTAATAAATGATCCTAACTCGCTCTCATGGGAAGAACTCATTTAACATGTTTTGTTTCAACCTAGCATTTCATCAGACAACTAATAGGCAACAAAATGCAAAAACCAAGATATAGGGTGAGCAATCCTACTCAAGCATTAAGAACAACAAAAACATGTAGAGCATGGAAGAATGAGACCTAAAAAACAAGATCCATTCCCTTAATCACCAAATTCCTCAACCCATTCACTTAAAAAAGTGACTACTCACAAACCATTGCTAAGGCACAAAATTCAATAGGGGATTCATGCTCAAGCATGATCAAGATCAAAATCAAAAGATTAATAAGAAATAGATGAAGATGAGATGAAAAGAAACTTCAAACTTCCATTACAGATCCAAAAACAAAAGTATTCAACAAAAGTGGTAAAAAGGTTTTCGAAAGAGAGAGAGCTCTCTAAAACTAGGTCTAAAACACTTATATAGTGGTTCCAAAAGAGGCAAAGTCTGTTGGTCAACTCCCCCAAATGCCTCGTTGACTTCTGGTTTTCTGGGCAGGATCGGTCACTGTTGGTCGATGCCATTGACCGATCTCGTTGATGGCTTGTCTCTCACTGGTTGCATCGGTCACGGCTGGTCGATGCCGCCGATCTTGATCTTCCTCTTCTGCTCCTAGCTGACATTGACCAGGCTTGACCGATGTTGGCTCCTCTTGATCAATCCCCACGAAATGCTTCTCCTCTTGGTCGATGTTGATGGCTAATGTTGCTGGTTTTGGTTTCCTTTGGCCCTAAATGCTCTCCAATCTTGGCTAGGCACTCTCCAAATACATGAGATGAAAATTATGCACAAATACAATCTTAAAGGATTCTAAATGCCACCTAAACTATGCATGTATGAACGTAAAAGATAACTAAAAACTACAAAAACTACACCTATCGGTAATCAACAAAAACAACAAGCAGGTCTCCACCCACTTGTTAGAGTCAGGAACCAACAAGCCTCAGAGGCGGCTAATGAATGCTTCGAGTCTCACACTGGGATGCTATGACACCCCCACTGCTCAGTTCGCGATCGGACAATGAGTTCAGTTTCCTCCAGTGGAGAGGAGAGACTTTGAGATCAAGACAAGTCTCATCAACCTGGTTCTATATCATCAGTTCCACAAAATGGCTAGCGAGAACCTAATTCGCCAACTCTCTAGGTTTGAATCAATATGCAACATCACCAAGTTGAACTAAGTGCCTGAAGACGCCCTAAAGTGCAGACTCTTTGAGTTTTCACTAGTTGACAAGGCACATAACTGGTACCTCCAATTGCCTCATGGTTCCATCAAAAATTGGGAGGAGTACAAGACTGCCTTCTTGGGGCAGTTCTATACCAAGGCTAAATCTACTCAGCTGAGAAACAAGATCGTCAGCTTTCAACAACTTGCAACAGAGACCTTCCATGATGCTCTTGATCGTTTCAAGCAGTATGTTGCAGATCTTCATGAGACTTTGTGGAGTTCTGCCTAGTATTGTGGTCTTAAGAATCAACGGTGGAGATGTGATTATGACGGTTCAATATCAAGTTAATCTTCTTAAAAGTGTCCGAGGTGAGAGTGTGATCTGTGGAGACATAGGTCAAATTTCTTCTATATTTCAGTATTCATAGTATGTTTGCTTAGATCTGGTTGTTAGGATTAAGTTATATGATGGTGATGTTCGTCTACAACGACAACGGTAAGAGACAACTATTTAAAAAATTAACAATTACAAGGTAATTTTAAATTCAGTTACAAGAGAAGAACCGTTGGATCTTAACAACAACGATGCATAAGGTATTCTTTATTATCGCCCAAATTTCCAGCGATTCAATATCTTAAGAAAAAAATTTGCGAGCGTCGTTTTTCGACAATCGTTTTTCATTTTACGTTATGTTTTTTTTGTTTTTGTTGGAGTCGTTATCGCTAATCGCAATGACAACTATACGAAAAAGACTGATATGAATGATGGTTGTGATGTTATGCATGATTATTGATGTTTTACATGATGATTGTGATGTTATGCTTGACGATATGTTTATAGATATGGTGATATGCTTTATGAACGTGATGACATGATTAGATAAACATGACAGTATGATATGATATGATATGATGTTAAGAGAATGACTCATAAGGTCTGAGTATAAATGTCAGATTTCTGGGTGCATATGTTATGAGATGACGCATGATGTCTGGGTACAAAGGTCATACTCTTGGGTGGATAACTTATGAGAATGGATCATAAGATCTGGGTATAAAGGTCATATTTCTAGGTGGTATGTATTTGGATGATTGGGTACAAAAGTCAATATTCAAATAAGGTGGAAGTGACTGGGTACAAAGGCCAAACTTCACACATTAGAGTGTCTAGTACAAAGGCCAGACCCCACATTATGGGGTTCAGTCTACGTTCATCACAAAGATGGACTGAAGTCGTGATATGTTAAAGCTTTGCTTTTAAAAGTGGGTCATATGTTTGTTCTCACCTATATTTATGTGTTATGATGATTTTTAGTTTGAGTGCATGGGTTATGATGATTGTGAGTGTTTAAGCCTATGTGTTATGATGATTGTTTTGTAGTAGTAGAAAATGTTTTATGTTTTGGTAACAGAGATAATCTCCTCACTGAAGGATCCGTTGCTCACCATTTTTTCCTTTTCCTCAAATATTAAGTATTTTCTAAAGCTTTATTCAAGATTTTATATGTTAGTAAACTTTTAAGTGAAGAAAAAAGTTTTAACTAAGATTAACTAGATAACACGTTGTCTCAGACTGTGTGGTAGGGACGGGTGTTAGAAATATTAGTATATGCATATTGCCCCTTATTATACACTCTAAATAGCTGTTATGAGTTTGTTTATTATTATGTTAGGCTTAATCTCCCTATATAAACAATGTATCAAACTATAGTTCATTTAATGGGAAATGAGGACTAATCCAGATTAATATGATATCAGAGCACTCAGCTCTTCGTCTTCCGCTTTTCTTCTTAGATACTCTATTTCCCTGAGGGATCTTTCTTCATTGGGGCATATTCTTGAATTCTCATCCTCGTCCTCTTAGGTTATCGATCCTATCGATTCTTCTCGTCTCCTTAATTTCTAGATCTATTGATATATCTCCTTCTCTTCTCCGATTCTTGACCTTTGATTTCACCTTTTCTTTGATTTCTTCTCAGTGAAATTATTTTCTTGCGATGGAACCTTTGTCATCGACTCCGATCGTAACAGCTCCAGTTGTGACACCTCGTCAATTCATGGATTAATAGGAGAGCCCTTACTTTCTCCACAACAATGACTACGCTGGTCTGATCTTGGTGACATATCGTCTTTCCTCTGGAGCAAATTTTCATTCGTGGCGTAGATCTGTTCGCATGGCTCTCAACGTCAGAAACAAACTCGGCTTCATAGACGGTACTATTCTTTTACCAGCTACTGATCATCATGATTACAGATCTTGGTCTAGGTGTAATGACATGGTAGCTACTGGCTCATGAACTCAGTTTGTAAGAAGATAGGGTAGAGTCTTTTATTCATGTCAACTGTTGAATCGATATGGAATAGTCTTATGAGTACATTCAAGCAAGACGATGCCCCAAGGTTTTATGAAATCGAACAACGCCTAAGCAGTATTCAACAGGGATCCATGGACGTTAACACTTATCACACATAACTTCTCACCCTACGGGAAGAATACATGAATTTCGTTGATCTTCATGTCTGCACCCCGATAAATGTGAATGCAACGCTGCCAATCTTTGGAAAAATCTGCAGCAAAGGGGAAGAGTTACAAAATTCTTGATGGGGTTGAATGAAACCTACGAATCCACACATCGTCATATCTTGATGCTCAAGCTGATACCATTCATTGTGGATGTTTTCAACATGGTGATACAAGACGAAAGGCAAAAGGTTATCAAACCTAGTGCTAAGATTGACAATGTCGTCTTTTAGAACACAANAAGACCATATGAGGAGATCACTTCTAGTCAAGGAGATAATTATGTTCTCGCTACCTCACCATAATGGCTACAAATCTAGAAAACAAACCTATTACACTCATTGCAATCAACTAGGGCACATCATTCAAAAATGCTTTAAGATCCATGGGTATCCCCCTGTCCATAAGTATTATAATGGAGGGAATGGAGGATACAATCAAAGCAATCCACCTCTCAACCTAACCCCTTCTCGAAAGGTCAGAACATCCCTTCTGTTCCACATGCTCCGAGAGGTTCCACTCAGAATCAATAGCACAACTCCAAATCAACAGTGTTGCCCATGTGGTTTCAGAATCTTCTCAAGAGAATTATTCAACTAATGGTCTTGATCTCCTCAAGAAAACTCCAGTTCAACTTTGCATTATCATCCAACAGCTTCAAGGTCAAGCCTATTCTTCTGAACCTCTGGTTCTGAGCTCAGTTGCCACTATCACTGAGAATGGGTATATGGCCCCACAGTCATCAGCGGGTAATGTAACAATACCATTTCCTCTTTCATCCAACTTATATAATTCTTCTCATCTTTGTTTATCCTCTCTTTACGACTCTCTACCCAATGGGTCTTGGATAATCGATAGTGGAGCCACAACGCATGTCTGCTCCGATCTAGCCCTATTTAGTCAGCTTATACCATTGGCTGGTGTCACAGTTTCGCTCCCGAATGGCACTAAGGTCCTATAACCCATACTGGCATTGTCCTTATCTTTGACTCTATGATATTGTGTGATGTATTTTATGTATCATTATTTCATTTCAACCTCATAAGTGTTAGTAGTATACTTAGGAATGATATGTATTCTACTCAGTTCTATGCTGATTGTTGTTATATCCAGGAGCATACCCAGAACTTAACGATTGGTAAAGGCAAGCTTGTTCACAATATATCCTCGAGGATAATAAAGCCAATACCTCCACCAAGTTTTGTGCTTCTGTTTCTGTTGATGAGTATCTCTAGCATCAACGCCTTGGCCACCCTTCCATGGCTAAGCTTCAATATATCTCGGGTATCATTCTCTCTTTGAAGTCATCTCTGTCTAGGTCGAGTCATTGTTCCATCTGCCTTTTAGCTAAGCAGAAGCGTCTTCCATATGTTTCACATAATCATATGTCATCCCTTCCATTCAATTTAATACATTTAAACATATGTGGACCATTCTCTGTTGAATCTATTGAGGGCTATAGATATTTTCTTTCAATTGTTGATGATTACTCTCGTGTAACCTAGATTTACATGTTAAGAAATAAAGTTGAGGTTACCACTGTTTCCCCTATCTTTGTTAAATATATTCAAACACAGTATCATACTACAATCAAATCCATTCGCAGTGATAATGCACTTGAGTTAGCATTCACAAACCTTGTTCAAGATCATGGCATGTCTTATTACTTTTCATGTGCATACACCCCACAACAAAACTCTATAGTAGAAAGGAAGCATCAACATTTGTTGAACGCTGCTAGGGCATTGTTGTTCCAATCTAATGTGTCTTTGATATATTGGTCTGACTACAATCAAATTGCTACTTTTTTTGTTAATCGTACCCCATCTTTGTTGCTTGTAAACTATCTCCCTATGAGAATTTGTTGCATAAACAACCTGATTATACGTTCCTAAGAACATTTGGATGCTTATGTTATGTGTCAACCCTGCTAAAAGATAGGAACAAGTTCTCCTATTGGGCTCAGAGATGTGTTTTTCTTGGTTACCCAACTAGTTTTAAGGGGTATAAAGTTCTCAATCTAGATACTAATGTCATATCCACATCTAGGAATGTCATATTTCATGAAATTGTGTTCCCTTTCAAAGACTCATCTGATATCTCACCCAATACTGACATGTTTTACAGTTTCATTCTTCATGTATTTGCACTTCTACGTATAGATAGCTCACCCCATATCCCTGCCTACATCTACTGCATTACCCACTAGTCAGGTGCCCATCCAGAGTGAAACTGTTATAATGGACATGGCTACATCTCAACCACAACTAGGACGCGACGCTCGACTAAAGCACCAAATTATCTATTTGATTAACATTGCTCTCTTACTTAAAATTCGAAATCTATTTCATCATTATCCCCCTCTTATCACCTTTATGTCCCCTCTCATCTATCCTTACATATGATAATCTTCACCCCTCGTATCGGTCCTTTGTTCTTTCTTACTATATTGATACATAACCTACTAGTTTATATGAGGCTACATCCTCACCTCAGTGGGCATCGGCGATGACTGAAAAATTTGAGGTGATGGAGAAGAACGAGACTTGGACTGTTGAAACCCTTCCAGAGGGGAAGAATGTAGTTGGATCCTGATGGAGGTATACTCTCAAATATAATGTTGATGGATCCTTGATAAAAAAATGTTGATGGATCGTTTTAGAGGCATAAGACAAGGTTCGTTGCACATGGATTCAGTCAACAACAAAGTGTTGATTTCACAGATACCTTCTCTCCGATTGCAAAATTGACAAGTATCAAATTGTTGCCCCTTATTATAGACTCTAAATAGTAGTTATGAATCTATTTCTTATTCTGTCAGGCTTAATCTCTCAATATAAATAGTGTATCAAACTATAGTTCATTTACCGAGAAATGAAGATTAATCCAGATTAGTAAGAAAGGATCTTCATCATCCTGAGAATGCTTTTGTTTTGAATTATCCGAAAAAATTCTCAGTCTAAGAGGCGTCGATAGTAATTGAACAATGTTAGACAACGAAATGTTTTTCCGATCAACGTTTCTTCTCGACTGCGAAGGTTTATGCATCGTTATGCTTCGATCGGCAAGGAGATTAGAGTGCTTAACCAAAAAGAAAAAGAAGCTAAGACTTGTGTTTACTTGTGTAATTGTGTTTGTGGTTCTGACTGATTCAGTACATATCTATAGATAACTTTTAAAGTCGATGACTTGTTTAATGTAATCCAAATGTTCCTTTTTCTAATTATAGTTATCGTTCCTAATAAGAATGGAGTATAGACAAAAAAAAAACAGATTTAAGAAAATACAAATCAAATATTTTCATAGATTCTCGGTACATGTATATCCTAATTAATTACAGTCTCTAATCTTTTCATAGATTCTCGCTAACTGATATAAACATTTGGGCAACATATAAACAAAACAGAAGCAAAATAGAAACAAATTGAAGTTTATCAGTTCAAACTTTTGTAATTGTCTAAACAACATAAATTTGTATACTAAATAATTTAATACTAGAATTATATCGCATTATATGCGGGATGATATGTTTTTAAATTATAATGTTACTATATTTTAATTTTATAGACATATATCTTTTAAAATTAAACTAGATTTTTTGACCCGCACTATGTGCGGGATTTTACAATAGAAAATATA
>OVAO01002863.1:0-12032 GCA_900406285.1 Biscutella auriculata | reverse complement strand
TATACACAAGCTTCATGATTTCATTTTATTTTTAGATTAGCTTCTTAGTTCATAAAGATTTTCGGCAATTTCCTTAATTTCCGAGATTTACTCTCTAGACAATGTAGTCATAGATTTCTTCTCGTTTCCATGAATAAAATTATCTTCTTTTTTCAACATTTTTTTTGTCAAACTGAATAAAATTATCTTAATAGTCAAAGCTTCAATAGATTTGTTTAGCTTCTAATTTACAAGTCCTTGGAGGAGTGAGAGTTGTTTTAATCGAAGACAATCTAGTTATTCAGATGCTGTATCTCGATGCAAATGCTCAGATATTGTTCGTTTGACCACTTTTGATTAACATCCAAATTTTTGGAAAACGCAGATTTTTTCGGAAATACACGGATTTTCGGGAAAACGTGAATTTCTTGAAAAACGCAGATTTCAGGGAAAACACAGATTTCAAGAAAAATGCGGATTTCCGAAAAACGTGGATTTCCGGAAAAACACGGATTTCGGGGTAAACTAGGATTTTCGATAAAAAACGTAGATTTCGAAAAAACTTGGATTTCCATAAAATCGCGGATTTTCGAGAAAACGCGGATTTCTGGAAAAACTCGGATTTTCGAAAAACGCGGATTTCCGAAAAAAACGCGGATTTCTAGAAAAACTCGGATTTCCAGAAAAACATAGATTTCGGGAAAAACTCGGATTTCCATAAAAATACGAATTTTTTAGAAAACGCAGATTTCGGGAAGAACGCGAATTTCAGGAAAAACGAGGATTTTGGGTAAAAAGTGGATTTTCGGAAAACACGAATTTCAGGAAACTTGTGGATTTTCGGAAAAACACAGATTTCAGGAAAATTGCGGATTTCGGGAAAAACACGGATTTTGGGTAAAAAGTGGATTTCCGGAAAACACGGATTTCAGGAAACTTATGGATTTTCGGAAAAACACAGATTTCAGGAAAATTGCGGATTTCGGGAAAAACGCGGATTTCCGAAAAACATGGATTTCTGAAAAAAACGCGGATTTCTGGAAAAACACAAAATCTGAGTTTTTCGGGAAAACGTTAAATCCTGGGTTTTCAGGAAAAACGCGGGATTTCTGAAAAACGCAAAATCTTTGGTTTTCTGGAAAAACGCAGATTCCGGTAATTCGTGTTTTTCCGATAATTCACATTTTTCTCTAAAACCCGGGATTTCACGTTTTTCCCGAAAACCTGGAATTTCACGTTTGACTCTAAAAACCCAGATTTTGTGTGTTTTCTCGAAAATCCGGGATTTCACGTTTTTTCCGAAAATCCACATTTTTCTCGAAATTCCATAATTCTATTTTCTCGAAATGTACAAACTTTTATTCAAATGCAAAATTGAGATGCTAGATATAGATATAAAAACGAACAACATTTTGATATAACATCTAGATGTTGGATGCAAATGCTAGATACAGATAAAAAACGAACAACATCTAGATACAGGATGTTGGATGAGGAAACGAACAAGGCCTCTAATGTTTTATTTGCTGAGCAGTTTTAGGTTTATATGTTCGGTTGTATTTCTTTTAGCTCCGGGGTTAGTTGGTTTTCCATTGACTTAGTTTTCAGAGATATCTTTCTGGTTTTGGTCGAAAGTTGCAAGGATTTTCTTTTTCTTTGCAATATAATTCCAGTGAGAAAAAAAAGCCGAATAGCTTCTCTCTGTTTGCACAAAACATAACACAATGTCTATTGTATTCAATCGGACATCTCTACTTCAGGGGACTTGTCTTGTTGGTTCTCATGAGAAATCGTAGATGCAAGATCTTCTACTTTCAGTGGAGAATGTCGGGCCATATATTGAAACATGATCTGCAAGTTTGATTGTAAATGCTCGAGTCAATTCATAAAACATAATTCCCCATACTCAACATGCGAAAAAGAGGGTACCAACCTTGGAATAGCTATCAGCAAAAGCTCGGGCTCGATTTGACACACCGATATATTGCAAATCCGCCTTCTCAAATTTGCCATCCACACAGTTTAACCCTCCATCTCCAATGGCAAACCGAATAAGGCTTCCTGAAGACAGTCCTGACTGTAATATCCAATATGGCACAAAACAACACACAGTCATAAGAAATTCAATCTGACATTAAGGGTTCATGGGTTCTATAAACAAGAGCAGTGCCAACCTAGATGGAACTGTAGGTCATAGAAAGAATATTGATCTGTTCTAACAACTTTAAATTAGCCCAAAATGCTCATCTTTCAAGCTGGTTTAGAAGGCAGTTCATGTTTAGAATCACTTATCTTATGCATACCTGTTTTACAAAATCTGCGTTCAAGCAATCAAATGGCACAGGTGGATCATCTGAGGTTACAAGTTTTCCATCATCTTGCAATTCCAAGACGATCTGCGTTTACAAGATCCAGAGAGGATATATGTTATAGCTTTTATGTAACAGGCTGTAAATGTATTATGACACTAAACACTTTGTATGACAAAACCATGAGTCCANCTGTGATTGTACGTCGAGTCCACTTACATATTGCTGTTTTGGAACTTCTCCATTGTTATCTGTATCGATGACATACTCACTACACTTCTCATCCTTCCATATTAACACCAGAGGAGTATTTCCAGTATGATAGTGTGCATGCCTGTGAGATTGAAACAACCAGTGATATTATATATTAATATTCATAGACCAGAAGACAAGAACTTTCCTCTTTCTATTACAATCATAATTCACTGTAACCAATCATTATAATACGAAATATTAGGTGTGGAAGAACTTGTTTAAAGAAAAGTTTCCCAGTTCTTCATCCTAGTGCCCAAATCAAATCCTATACAATCATAACAAATGCATTCCCCTCTAACTCCCCTTCAACCTTCAGGTCTCAACTTACCGACTTAAAGTCTGTAGCTGAGCCAGCAAAGCTACGACTAGTTGCGCAACACCTAGGCTCGTTACAGTACTCGTTTAACAAGAAGAAAACTGATTCGCAACTACAAACCTTAAGGCACAAAAACTTTTTGCAAGTGCAGATAGCAGGCGAAGGAAGATGGAAACTGCAGTTAAAAAGGCATCTTACAAGTGGGCAATATGAAATGATGAGCTTACTTGTTATAAAAGATCAACCCATCTTTCACATAAGGTAATGACCCTGTATAAGCTGAGTGAAGTCCGCTTTGGTCGCAGTTGTAGAAAGGAACTGCACTGAACCTGAACTTGTGGTAAAAGGAAGGAGGATCACAAGCACCAGTCTCAGCAAGTTTTGATGCCAACCAAAAGAACCTGAACTCTGCTGTACATTCATAAAGCGAGTAACCCCTCCAACAAATCATATCAATCACATAGTATGTCTGATCCAACTGCATTAAACAATAACAAACCATCTCTAAGTAAGATCAAGATTCAAGCACATGGATAAATCGATAAATGAGGGATAAAGAAGAACCTTTTACCTCGTGAAATATACAATCAAGTATAGAATATGACTGTGCGGGACCAGAAGTGCCTTTTTTCCTGGCACCACCAGGTAAGGCAGAAGGGAAATGATGCAAGATGGATCCATTGCGTACTCTACTAACTGTTGTTCCATCCGATGAAACTACGAAGCATCTTTTTCCAGCTGGTCTTGCTGACACATACCTAAAACCAACGGGTTATTATAATCAGACATCCACAAATGAAGTTTTAAACTCAAGGAGAAGAATACAAGTAGAATTCANTCCACAAAGACAGAAGAAAACGATCAAGAATGAAAAGAAGCATTACCAATCTCGGCTCAAATTATCAGGGACGTCGATCATCCATTCAGGNACCACAAAGACATTTGCCCAAAAGTGAAGTCCATAGAAAATAGCAACTAACAAAGCAGAAAAAAACGATCAAGAATGAAAAAGAAGCATTACCAATCTCGGCTCAAATTATCAGGGACGTCGATCATCCATTCAGGTAGCATTAGCTGCCTCGCGAACCACTTGCGGGCCTCAGGACCTCTGAGCCTCGAAGCTTGGCGAACGTCGAAGTTACTCGGTTCCGGTTGAGATCCAGCGTCGAGCTCAGGCAGGGCTTCTGATAGTATTTCGGGGTCGATATCGGGCGGGGATGATTGGAGGGAGATAACGGAAGAGGCGAGGTTTCGGGCTCGCTGCTGGGCGTCAGAGCGATTCTGACACTGGCGGAGAAGGGAAAGTTCGCGGCGTTTCTGTTGATCGGAGATAGGTCGACGCTTGAAAGGACGGCGAATATCATGGGGCGGCATCTCTGGAAGAAGAATTCGAGTCTTTGGTTGCCTTGTCCCTAAAAGCTTTTTGGATGGTTAAAGCGAGGTTTTGTTTTTTTTTTGTTTACAATGACAAAACAAAATTGTTCAGGTTTGGTCCGGAATTAGGCATGTCCATTGGAAAAATAATTATATGAAGTAATTTCAATGAAATACGTTTTAGGTACCTAAACTCTCGATCATGAACGTGTTGTATCCTGAGGAGAACCTTCCCGAACAAAGGCGATATTTCGGGCGAAAATCTACCCACTTAGGGTTTCATCTCTTCGATTTCAAATCGATCAAAATTTTCAAATCTCCACTGTTTTCTTTGCTCTCTCATCTCAAAACTATGGTGGATTTGTGGAAATCTCTTCAAGATCTAACAATTAGAGCCTCAGAAAAGCCATGGAAGATACACACGGATGCTCGACAAAGTTTTCAGAAGGATCATTCTCTCTGCCTGGTAGTAAAGGGGTTAAATCCGACGCACCAAAATCCCATCGCCATGAGGAACACACTCCCAAGGGCTTGGCATCTCCATGGAAGCACTGAAGCTCAAACAAATGATGATGGATCAGTAAACTTTTATTTCCAGACAGAACACCATCTCCTCTCCGTTTACGAGAATCAACCTTATAACTTTAAGGGGTGGATGATCGTTATGGATAGATGGAATCGGAGATTTCTTCCCTCTTTCCTCCGTTATATCCCGTTCTGGATACAGATCGAGAATCTGCCGGGGCTGTTTCGGCGTGAACGAATCATCAAGAGTATCGGTTCTTTCTTTAGCAAAGTGGATGATGTATCCATAGTTCAACAACCTCAGCATCGAAAGGCAGAGGTATGGGTGCGTGTTTGGTTTAATACTGAGGAAAAGCTAACCTTCCAGAGGCGAGTGGAAATCATGCCGGATGAGGAACCGGTTCTTCTATCTTTCAAATACGAAGGACTTCGAAAATTTTGCACTCACTGTGGAAGCCTAAAACACGCCACTGAAACTTGTTCGGAAGCGGAAAATGTGCAAGCAGTTCCTCAGCAGACTCAGCAGCTCACTGCATTTCAAGAGGAAGGACAAAGCAGCAATGCAAATCACCCTCCAGCTGAGGATCCCATGGAACAAGCTGAATCAGATGAAAGAGGACAAAAGCGAAAGGCATATGATTCAAGCAACTCTGATCCTTTGCTGATACAAGGAAGACCAAAAACGCCTCGACATGATCATACAAAGGAGAAAAATGACAGTAGAAAGGGTTTGGTGGTTACCCAAAAACCACCAAATCAGGAATGATCATTTACCACTGGAATTGTCAGGGTTTGAGGAACCCCCTGACAATTCGACAGCTCCGACAAGCGACAAAGAAATATAAACCTGAGCTAATGTTCCTCTCCGAAACAAAGACCAATGTAGAAAATGTCGATAAAGTTATGCATCAGCTAGGTTTTGAGCAAAAGTTTTTGGTCCCTCCAAAAGGCCTTGGAAGAGGTTTGGCTGTATTCTGGAGGCATTTTGTCGGTGTAGAAATAGAAGAATCGGACTGTAACAAGTTACTTTTGACTGTAAATACAATGAAGGGAAACTTGTTGGTTGTGTATATCTATGGCCCTCCATCAAGAAAAGATAGACGGAAGTTCTGGTTATCCCTTAGTCAAAAGCTCAGAAATGCAAATACTCCGATCCTACTCTTGGGAGATTGCAATGACATCAGATACCAACATGAAAAATACGGTGGTCTGGATTTATCTAGCTCATCTCTTACAAATTTAGATACCTTTTGCAGGAAAACAGATTTGATGGACATTTATACAAAAGGAGGAGAATACACTTGGATTGGAAAGCGCTACAATCACGTTATCCGCGCAAAACTCGACCGTGCAATGGTAAACCAATCCTGTCTCCAACTTTTCCCAAGAACAAATGCTATAGCCTTGGACTGGATAGGATCTGACCACAAGCCTTTAGTGGTCCTCCTCGAGAAAGATTCATATAAAACCCAGACAGTTTTTAGATATAATCCTAGATGGAAGGCGGACCCTTTTGTAAGAGATTGCATCACTGATGAGTTCTCTAGATTACGGATAGGAACAGATACGAGAAAACTGCATCAGACTTTACACAATATTGCAACTAGACTAAGGGATTGGAATAAAAGAAATAAATTAGCCTCTGCTGAGACTGTAAATGAAATTAGGGATAGAATTCGAAGGATTTCTGAATCTCCCTCCTTTGACTTTGCTCACCTCTCTTCTCTTAAGCAGGAGCTTTTAAAAATCTGTATTGAAGAGGAACATGACTGGAGACTTAAGAGCAGAGCTTTGTGGTTGCAAGCAGGAGACAAAAACTCTGCTTTTTTCCATGCAAAGATGAAGCAGAGGGCCAATCGAAACAAAATCTCAGCCTTAAAGGATGCCTCCGGAATTTTACATACATCTCGAAGAGGTATTTCTGAAACAGCTATGCACTATTTCCGCGAAATCTATACAACTGATCACCCTCATAGAACTGCAACCATTTTTCAATCAATACACCCAAGGGTTACAAATATTATGAACCAAGACCTAACCCGCAATATTACAGAAAGCGAGATTCATAGAGCTGTGTTTGAGATGAAAGCTGACAAAGCCCCAGGCCCTGATGGATTGTCACCAGCTTTCTTCCAGCAGCATTGGCAATTGGTGAAAACAGGTTTGATTGAATCCATCTTGCATTTCTTTAACAATATGACTATGGATCCAAACCTCAATACAACCCATATCACCTTGATACCAAAAACCAAAAACCCTCAGGAGATGAAAGATTTTCGACCTATTAGCCTATGCAATGTTGCATATAAAATCATAGCAAAAATCCTAGCTAATAGGTTAAAACCCCACTTAAATGAGATCATCTCAGAAGAGCAATCTGCTTTTATCCCGGGCAGACAAATAACAGACAATGTCCTTCTTGCTCATGAGGCTATGCATTCCCTAAGCATAGATAGAGGGAAAACACATACAGTAGCACTCAAACTAGACATTAGCAAAGCTTTTGACAAGCTTGAATGGAGCTTTGTAGAGGAAATAATGTTAAGGTTGGGGTTCTCAACTAGATGGATAAACTGGATCATGATATGCCTCACTTCAGTTAGGTATATAATCTTGTTAAATGGTATACCTTCGGAATATATTATCCCAACTCGAGGAATAAGACAAGGGGATCCTTTATCCCCTTATTTATATATCATATGCACCCATGGGCTTACAAGTCTCCTAAATTACTACCAAGCTAGAGGCAGTTATCATGGTTATCAAATTACTAGACATTCTCCATCTTTGACGCATATTCTGTTTGCAGATGACTCGCTGGTCTTCTGTAGAGCCACCAGATCTGATTGTCAACAACTCCTCGCTATCCTCAGAGCATATGGAGAAGCATCAGGCCAGCATTTAAACCCGCAGAAATCAGCTCTGTTCTTTAGCAAAGGTACTCCGCTTGAAACTCAAAATGAAGTGAAGCAGATCTTTGACATTCATAAGACTGGAGACTTTGGATTATATTTGGGTTTGCCTGATAGAATAGGTAAACAGAAAAGAGGAGCTTTTAAGTATTTGCTCTTAAGGTTAAAAGCCAGAATACAATCCTGGAAAAATAAATTTCTATCCCAAGGAGGCAGAGAAATCTTGATAAAATCAGTATTAATGTCACTGCCTTCCTATGCGATGACTAGTTTCCTATTACCAAAATCTGTTTTAGATGAAATGGACAAGTTGATACGAAGTTTTTGGTGGACAGGAACAAATGATAAAAGAGGAACGCATTGGATTTCTTGGGAAAGAATGACAAACACTAAAATGGAAGGAGGACTGGGCTTCAGAAACGTAAGAGACTTCAATGTTGCATTGTTAGCAAAACAAGCATGGAAGATAATCACGCAGCCAAATTCCCTACTATCTAAAACTTTAAAAGCAAAATATTTCAGGAAGTCCGATTTCTTCCAAGCTAATCCGGGATACAGACCGAGTCATGGATGGAGAAGTATTTTAGTGGGGAGAGATCTTTTAAGGCAGCATACAAATTGGCTTATAGGTAATGGCAGAAAGGTAAATGTTTGGAGCTATAATTGGATCCCATCTGAAAGTGGAAACTATCTGCCTGCTGAGGGACCAGGAAGACTTTCAAACCCAGACATGAAAGTTGCAGATCTCTTTCTCCCACACTCAAGACTGTGGAACATCCAGATCCTAGAGCAGTTGATTCAACCGGATCTTATCCCAAAAATTGTAAGTATTCACTTGCCCCTTACAATTCAGGAGGATTTCCCGGTTTGGGCAAAAACCAGCATAGGTACCTATACAGTTAGATCTGGATATAAGGTTATTCATCAGTCTAGATATTCTGCCGCCTCTAGTAACAGGGTAGAACTAGATAAGAAGACCTTGCACACTCTCTGGAATTTGAATATACCCACGAAGATAAAAATCTTCTTGTGGAAATCTATAAATGAGGGTTTGCCAATGCTGTCTAATCAAAAGAAGAGGGGATTTAAGTTAATTGATTTATGCCCAAGATGCAATTAGGTCTCTGAATCTGTGATTCATTGTCTATATCACTGCCCAGTATCAAAAGAGATATGGGAATTAGCACCTTTGATGAAGCCCACAAATCTCCAACAATTGGATAACGCGTTTACCATTTTTCAGGGTTTTGTGGAGCTGGGAGAGGAAGGAAACCAGTCTCTTTTTCCATTTCTCTTATGGCAAGTGTGAAAATCTCGAAATGCTATTTCATTTGAAGGAAAGCAATGGAGCATCCCAGAGATCATAAATAAGGCACTGGCTGATTGGATTGCCTGGAAAAATACCCACACTGACCATGACAGACAATACTCGACTCACTTTCAGAACCCACCATCCGGCAACATCCGAGATCACCAGACAGGGACACCGGAGCTTATGCGTTCCCATAACTGCTATATTGATGCATCTTGGATTTCAACTCAAGATCCTGTGGGATATGCCTGGATCCTAAAAAATGAGCAACAACAGGTCATAACTGTGGGTAGAGGTAGTCTTGCAGCAACCAACTCGCCGCTTGAGGCCGAAGCGAAAGCGATGGTTCAGGCTGTACAGCATCTCTCCACCCTAAGTTATACAAATATAAACCTTCATACTGATTCTAAATCACTGTTTGAACTGATCATTGACAGAGATGGACATTACAAAGAGGTCTCTCCTCATCATCCCCTGAAATTCTATGTGCAGGACATCCAAAGAATAACTAAGTACAGAGGAGTAAAGTTTAAACATATTAAGAGGGAGCTCAATAAAGAAGCAGATCATTTAGCAAAACAAGCTCGAAGGAAAAAAGATCCAACCACTATAAGCTGCTTCCACGTTTAAATAACGTAACTCCCAAATGTATTTGTCCATCATGAAACACTCTGTAAATCTCTTTCAATATCAATAGATCAGTTTAAAAAAAAAAAAAAACCTCTCGATCATATAATATAATGATATATACTTAGATAAGCACTCGATCATGCCAATATTTGGTAATAAATGATTGTATCATGTAACTAATTCCAACTCAGAATCCCAAATCTAGACATAACACACTGTTGCAACTAATAATGAACACTGTTGAAAAAGCTAGCTCACTCATGGCGTGTACCATAGACATGATTACATCAATGTATATTTGTTTCTCCATTTATATATTGAAAGCATTTTTCAAGTACTAATATCAAACAACAAAGTAGTCAAATCCCAAAACTAACAAAGCATTAAGTCACTTGCATTAATATATAATTCTACACACACTCCATTTAGCGTAACTAAAAAAAAAAAAAAAATCTTAGCGCCGCAGATTTTGAAAGATCTCGTCCTCCATTGCTAGGGGCGACTCCTCGTTTGTCGTCATACTTGATACCTTGATTAGGTTGTATTTGGTGGGTCCTCTTTTTCCAGTTAGTTGTTCTATGTTTTTTCTTTTGGCTTTCGTCTTTGCTAGTTCCGACGAGGCAGCTCCTCTCCGGCTTTAGTCGTCGGGTTTTGGTTGTGTCTTGTTGGAGGTGTTGCCGCTGGTTGGCCTTTTGGCTCGCTCTAGTTCGTCGTTGCCTCTGTCTCGGTCTGTTTTTGGTCACCTTTGTCTCCATTTCTTTAACTCCTCAGTCGCGGTTCTCTTCAGGTTTGTGGGGAAAGATGGGTGGTTTTCTCAATGGCGTTCGTCGGAGATCTGCACTGGCAAAATGGTTCTCAATAGTGGAGTGGTGCTATTTGGGTCAGACTCTAGGTGCGGTTGTTTTCGTGGTAGGCTCGACTTTGTAGTTCGGGGTCTTCGAGTTAGCCTTCGTTTTAGGTTTTGAGTAATTTAATGAGTTCTAAGGATTTCGATATAACTAAAAACTCTTTAGGTTGTGGCTTTAGGTTCAATTCTTATCGTTTATGGTATTTAGGTTATTAGGGTATGTGTTGAGTTTCGTCCTTAGTGTGTCTGGTTTTATTCGACGGTTTTTGGGGTTTAGATTAGTTATGCTTTGGACTTATCTTTCGTTGTTTGTGGGTTTTCTAAAAGTGGTGGGATGTTTTCTCCGTGTTACAGCCGGGTTAGGAGTTCTTCCAGAGTTCTTTTTTATGCTTTGGAAAGTCGGGTCCAAACTTTTTAGTCATTCGAGATTCCCGAGAACAGATGTTTCGTTTATTGTTGCTCGTGGATCTTCTCACTTCGTAGTCTGGGTGGAAGTTGTTCTACTAACCTTATGCGTTTGTGGTTTCTCCAATACGCGGTATTGGTGTTTACTTGTCGAGCCTCCTTCTCTAGCGATTTCCTTCCCTCGTTCTTGTGTTAGTTGTTTGATACTTTTCAAACTTTCTTTTGTATCTCATCTTATTTCCGAAGAGTTTTATGTTATTCACTGACTTAACTTTTGGAGTTATATTTCACCGTCGATTTAGTGTGTTGTTTTTCGGGTTTATCTCAGTTATATGCTATATGGATTGTAATATGTTTTAGTTGTATATAATTTCAGCTGAAAAAAAACACACACTCCATTTAGCTCCCAAGCATGAAGCATTCATTATATATGTGTTTAACTTCATTTCTAGAGCTTATATCATACTTCTGATTCTATGGTTTAGACGAATTAGAAGGTCTGAGAAGAAAAAAAAACGAATTAGAAGGTCAAGAAAATCTATGTTGATCTCTTTGAACAACTATGTATCAACTTTTGTATGGTTACAAAAAAAAAAGGAAAAAAAGAAAATATTTATCTCTTTCTTTTTTGAGAAAATAACTCAAATGACTCAAATTTGTTTAATTATTACTAAACTAACGTTCTCAAATGTCATAACACTTAATCTCAAAGAAAAAGACATAAAAATAAGAAGAAGGAATAATTACAAGAATGCCATTTATAATGAATTAATAGTAATATGTCAAAAATTAAATCATCTTCTCCCTCACTTCTATCAGTTTCAGCGAAAGAAAAAAATAGAAGAGTGAAAAACTTGAATCGAAGAACTGCATAGGATTTTTCTCTATTGTTGGAATCTCATCATTCTCTTCACCTCTTTTTGAATCTGGGAGACGAAAACATCAACCCAATTTCTCTCCTTCTCCATCTCTCCGTCCCAAAACCTCACCGCCGTTGCTTCTCCTCGTGGATTCTCTTCTGATTTTGCCTCTGCAAATTGGGTAAGTTTTTACAATTTCATTGCTTGATTGCTTGATTCCGTCACTGTAACCCGCGTGTTTTCTCTGTCAATTGCAGCCTCGATTTCATCTACTTCACCGGTTTCCTCGGTATCCAGACGCCAGATTT
>OVAO01002862.1:0-12033 GCA_900406285.1 Biscutella auriculata | reverse complement strand
TCGACCCTCGTCGAGTCCTCTCGCGCAAGCTCGAGCGGTCCAAGGGATACGTCAACCACCCCCACCTCCACCCGTTCTACATGGACAACAACCCATCCCCAACCCGGATCCCCTACGCTTTGCTTGTCACCATACACCGATAGCGAACGGACAGCGCTCCGGTATCCGCCCTTTTCCAATTAATCGAAATAATTTCACAATACCGCAAGGCCTGGTCTCCATGGTCAAGGACAACAGGTTCAGTGGTCTACCTGGCGAATGCATGTTGAACACATCAGCTTATTCGACCGTACCTGCAGTACTTTGGTAATCAACGACGTTTCCGAGGACGCCCTCAAACTTTGCTTATTCCCATTTTCTTTGGATGGCGCTGCCCACCAGTGGGAGGTCAAGCACATGCGAGACTCCATAACCACCTGGGAGGCATGTAAACAAGAATTTGTCTCACGATTTTTCCCATCATCCCGCACAAACAAGCTGCGAAGTGACATTTCCGGTTTTCGTCAACGAAACCTAGAAAGCTTCGCCGACGCGTGGGACCGATTTACCTCATATAACATCAAGTGCCCACATCATCAATTTCCCGAGTTATCTCTCGTCAATACTTTCTTCCGGGGATTATCTGATAAATTCCAGTTAGTACTCAACACTGCCAACGGCGGAAATTTTAACAAATTAACTCCAGAACGCGGGATCGAGCTTATCGAGGATTTAATCCAAAGTAGTAACTCACACATCAAGGACTACGACCGTGTCAACCGTACCTCGGGATCGAGCTTAACCGAGGATTTAGTCTCGTATCTCTGATGGTATGCGCCGGTTAATAGCAGACTCTTCCAGCGAAGAAGGTGATCCAGAACATAAACCAATTGTTCTTAACACTGCATCGACCAATACTCCGGGACACATTAGGGCCGCCAAGGAAATGGCCATGCGTGTGCTCCTCTTGGAAAAGCAGGCAGAGATAGACTGCAGTACTATGGAAAGTATGCGAGCACTGTTAGAAATAATCCACGCCTCACTTCACCGTGGTTGATTCCCGGATAAGAAACCCGTCAAGCTCAGTGACGTTAAACAAGCTCACTTGGGAGGAAGTCCCATGCATATCCTTTTTTATATTTGCATTTTAAATTTCCCGAAGGTAGTATTTATAGAATGAGACAATCTCTAATGGGTTTATTTTCAGATATGTTTCAGGACGTGACGAAAAAAAACGGAGCAGAAAAATGAAGCGGGTCAACTTTCGGTCAACCAGAGGGCAACATCGGCCACAGGGTGACCGATATCGATCTGGTCGTGACCGATGTGCCAGTACCGGCCGCGCCGTGACCGATGTGAGACCGGTCGTGCCCTATGCGCCCGTATCGGCCAAGCATTGGCCGACGCCGGTTCCCTCATGGCTGATATTGGTCCTTTATAACCCCTTTTTGCCATAAAATTTTTATTACTCACTCATTTTTACTCCACATTCTTCATAGTCCTCTCAAAAGTTTCCAAGAAAACCATTTTCAGATTTTTAAAGTCTTCCGTTTTTGCTCGTTTCTTTCGGGTTTTCATTGCATAAACTTCAGATTTCATCTCCCGGCTAGCATTTTCAACCATTTCATTCTCCAATACGACATCTGAGGTATGAAATCTCAAACTCCTATTTTCGTCATCACTATTCACCGGGTACAAAAATGTTGAAATTTGATGATAGGATGTGGTTAGTGAGACGTTTGCTTGGTGAACCTAGGATTTGATGTCGTTGAATGTTTCTCTATGAAATTATGTTTCGAATTGAATAGATTCTAGAACTTAGGTTCTTGAATTTTCAATTTAGGGAAATTGGAGTAGAATTAATATTCATATTGGTTGGCATGACCCGAGCAAAAACTTGAAATTTCATTTTTGAGAACCACCCAGATTTACCCGACTCGATATCTTGTGGATTCTCGGTTTTCTTGAGGCTTTCATGAGAATTTTCGAAGCTTAGATATCTCAATTTATTTGGCTGGCTGATTAGTCTGGTAGATTATTTACGACACTTATGTTGGATTTTACCATGTGCATTTATTGCATTATTCTGAACTGACTATATTTTAAGTGTGTTTTTATTGATATTTCATGGCGCACCACGGTGTACCAGACTTGAACTCTGTCTTTGCACAAATCGAAACCGACTTCCCCGATCTCGGTCAGTATATGCCATCAGACCGCCCCGAGGCTAGTACATCAGGGCATACGCCCTACGTCGAGAAAATCGAGGATGAAATAATGTTCAACGTCGATCTCCCACCACACTACTTCCCCGACTCGTGGAACTCCGCAGATCCCTTGGAAACTCCCGCATTCTTTCCTCCACCTTTGGACTAGGAGACTCCCATCGACCGCTCGGAGGAACCCACAAAGCTCACCTATTACCACGCATTAATGAAGCACAAATTCGATGAGTCGATCCTACCGGACATAGCCACACTACAGAAGCTCGGCATTGAGGACGATGTCTGATCGCTTATGAAGATTATGGGTATCGCTACCCTGTTGAATTTTAGTCACCCCGGATTCAGAGAGTAGACATGCACTTTTCTCGCCTCGCTGGAGGTCTATTTTCTGAGCGAATATGCTGACGATAGTACAGACGATGGCTATCTCTGTTTCACCGGCTGGGATGACATAGAGCGGCGGGTTTCTTTCAACGAGATTGCAGAAATTTTCTCGTTTCCAAAGGGTGGTGTAAGGGACGGCAGGCGAACCAACACTGAGTTGAAGCTTCTCTTGAAGACGATAGGATTTCAAAGCTGGCACCACAAACGGATCTCTGATCAGACACCCCGCAGTAAGATATGTCCACAAGGTTTTATCCCACTCCTTTACCGCTAGGCGCGAGACTGGAGCTGTACATGCAGACGAGCTGAGTTTTCTAGGTCACGGCCTAGCACCGCTTATCCGCGCAATCGAAGAAGACGACGACCTATTCTCAGATTTGGAAAACCAAAAGTACAGTCCGGTAATGCTTATTTATCAGCAGTTCATGACGGTAAAGAGGAAGGGTTGGTTTACCAAGGACACAACACCAAATATATTTATCGGGAGTTTTGTGACCCCGATCCTACGTTTCGCCAACGTCCTTCTTCCCGAAGACAGTAAGGGCGTTCAGCCCAGACCAATGGATTATGACTACCTACGAAGAAGCAGATTCCTGGACGGAGTGCTCCGACACAGATATATATACTCATTCACGTCTGGCAACAAGAAGCGCCAGAATCTTCTACCCAACTCCGAGATCACATCTCTCTCGACGCCGGCTAACCTTATGTTCAGCCATAATCACCAGGATCAACCCGAGCCATTATGCCCTGACTCAGAGATTGGAGTCACTCAAGAAGAGGAGCCTGGCAACCCTTCTCTGATTGCTGAGTACTTTCGCGATCAATTCCCACCTGTCTATGGGATTGCCCGCTACTCAGCACCGCTTGCCCCTGCCCCTCTTTTGCTAGGACCAATTCATGATCTTTTTCTAGAGGCGCACCAGGTTCGCAGAGTGAACCGCTTCAGGGACCGCGCTTTTCGAAATTGGCAAACATCGTCGCCAAAACCAAAAGATGACTGCCGCTGTAAAGAGTATGTCAGCTGTGCTGGATCTAGTTCCGCCATGCCAGATTGGATTGACTCGGACGAAGAAACTTAAGAGAGAGGTCATACATCCAAGAGGCCCCAAACCAAGCGCCCGCACCGAAACATTCCGCCTCCTCCGGTTCCGTCCACTGACAATGACTCCCCTTCCTTCTCCACTGAAGGAGAATTCGATCCTACAACCAACATTTTTTGAGGTCCACTCTTAAACACCCTTCTAAATAATGCATTTAGATTATATCGTTTTTGGTCCTTTCCTTACTTCGACATACATAGGGACTGTGTAGTTTAAGTTTGGGGGGAGGACCGCCTTAACACTGATGTCGTTTTCTATTTTGTTTAAGTCTTGCATGCATTGTATATAGTAAAGTTGATTTTGAGAAAAAAGCAAAAAAATCGAAAAATTTCAGAAAAACCAAAAAGATTTTCCTTTTCATTCGGTTTTCAAGAGAGAGCTTTAACGTCTTTACTCGCAATCATCGAGTCCATTCATGTAGTTTTGAAAAGTCCTGAAGTTCTAGTTCTTGATCCGTAAATTTAAAAGCTAAGTCCTCGGATTTTGAAACCTGCTAGCCTAGGATTGCTTTTATTATTATATGAGTTTTAATCTGAATTTCAATTAACATGATCTTGATTGCGCAACACATTCATGGTTTTCTTCTTTCAAACGAGTTTTGGGCACCTAAGCCTATACACATTTTGCCCGAACTCAGTCACCTAAGCCTATACACTTTTCTCCCTTTTAGAATGATTCTCGTCTCTCCCTTTTACCCCTAGCCTAAACACTCTTGNCCTTTTACCCCTAGCCTAAACACTTGTGAGAACCTTTGATTGATTTAAGTGATAGTCGGTTTTGCAAAAAACTTGAAAGATTAAGAGCACCGATTGAGATCATACAATGGGTAGTCTAGGATATTGGTTCTGAGAGGAAAATAAAAAGGAAGCTTGGGAAACCTAATGTGTCGTTACAGCGGGTAGAACAAGTTAGGATTATGGGAGTGTTCGTTGAAAAAGAAAATAGGAAGAAAAAGAAGGAGAAGATATGGGATGTCGATTATGAAACCGAAAAGGTTTAGATAGACTCTAGATTAAGAAAAAGCGCTCCAAGGGAAAGAAATAGAAAAAGAGATAAAAAGAAAAGAAAAGAAAAAAAAAGAAAAAAAAATAGAAAGAATAAAAGCCTTGGAGTAGAAATAGAGAAAAAGAGTCTAGAAAATGAAAGATCCTTAAGTCTCGGTAAGAAAGAAAGAAAAAATGGTGAAGAATGAGCATCGGCCAGGCCATGGCCGATACATCCACATCGGCCAGGAGAGGATGAGCATCGGCCAGGCTGTGGCCGATACGCTCAATATCGGCCAGTACCAAATCGATATCGGCCACCCCTTGGCCGATATTCGTGCCAGATTTTGCCAAAAATGGACATTTATGCCCATGGTTGCTCAGCTATAAAGAGTCATCTCTTGTCTCCATTTGCAAATGGAATATGATAAAGAGAGGTGACGTTTAGGTGGTTAGAGAACATTTTAGTTTAAGTTTCTGTAGTATTAGATCTGTTTGTTTTGCTGTAAGGAACCTTGCCTTAAGTTTAATGAATCAGATCTTTGCCTGTTATTTGCTTTGTTTAGTTATGAATTGTGAGTAGTTCCCTTTAGGTGATTGGTTAGGCTAGATCAGGGCGTCGGGTCTATAGATCTAGTGTTCCGGGGTTTAGAACTACAAGTATCTTATGAGATAAGGTGCCCTTAAGGCTTGATTGCAGTCCGACCGGCTCAGTCATGATCTAAAGAAAGCTTCTAAACCCTAAATGGAATAGTTAGCTTTTAGTTTATACCGTATTCAGTTTTAAATGATATTCTTGATTGCCTAGATATTTGAGGCGCGAAAGCGCAGTATTGAAGCATGTTAGGATAGCATTTAGGATGGGCTATGGGAAAGTCACTGCTTCGGTATTTCTCAAAGCGTTTGGACACGAGAGTGCAGTGTTAGAGAAATCCCGAGAGAGGCTCTTCATGCGAGAGTAGCTGAGTCCAAATTTAAATCCTTAGCCCTAGGATAAGATTAAAACCGGAGCACCAAGAACTAGGACCTTTGCCTGAAATATGTTTGCCTGACCAATTGCCTGCTTTGTCTTTAATAAAGTCTTCGTTAATTTCCTGTTTTATTTTCTTGCTGTATGGTCACTTCCTCTTGCTACAATCAATCGACAATTTTAACAAGATTTTTAGTGACAGATATAAAATCCTGCTTAGACCTAGAATTTCCTTATAAGTCTGTTGTCTCTAGTAAAACCTCCCGACTTGGTTCGATATACATCCTCAACTCATTTATTTGAACGTGTTTTCCTCATATCTACTCTACTCGTCTATAGTAGCAACAGAGAGAGAGAAAATCAATTTATCAAGCTTCAACACTAGTGACTTGATTTCTTTTAATGTATATCCCGCAGATTTGAGGTTAAATCCTTTTGAAGAAGGAGGGGTTGATACAAGCTTGGGTAGCAAGGAACCCGAGACCAAGCTAGAAGAGACTTCTCTCCAAGTTCCAACCGGTCCCATTACATGAGCACATGCAAGAAGGCTAGCTGGAGCCTTGATGAGGACCTTGGAAGGGTTAGAGGTTCATTATCACCACTTGAAGAATGAGGAAGAGCCGAATCCATGCCACTTTCTCCTCTTCTCATCAAGTGTTTAAGACGGTTCTTTGAGGTCTCGGGGTACTCTTCCTTCGGTGAGGTTTTTCCCAAGTGGTTTACTAAAAAAGGTTTAATGATGCCCATTTCACAATAGACCTCTCCAAAGACCGCACCAAGGCTCACTTCAAACGGCTATGCTCATTTTAAACGGATATGACCGTTAGAAAGTGTCATTTGTTCTATCCTTAGCTTATCTTGATACTATGCCTTTTGGCCTATGTGTTTTAGGGCTTCCTTCCTTTGCTATGTATTTAAGCTCTTGTACAGACTCACTAGGTTTTCAACTATCATCTTTGAAGAAAAAACTGAGAGTTTTAGCATGGTAGTTCATCTCTTGAGTGTGTAATATCTCAAGTGCCAAAGTGAGTAATATCTCAAGTGCCAAAGTGAGTAATATATTAGGTTTAGGTGTATCTAGAGTCTCTCCATAGCTCTAGTTGTCTTATTCGTTCCCCCTCTTTCATTTCTTCTCATTCCCGATCATTCCTCACCATTTCTAACCAAGCTGCACCACCACTCGCTCCATCGCCGGCGCTCGCCTGCTCCACCGTCCGTACCATCAGTCACCATACATCTTCGCCCATATTGCAAACTCTCTCGTACCATCTTTTATGTACAACCTCTAAGACCCCTAAGACGAGCAGATCCGGAGTTTCAAGCCCATAGCTCATGCTATCAATGGGTTATAGTTCCCAGCCGCGACCTCCACGTCGACCAATTTAGCTACTCTCCAAACGGTCCACTCCTTTGCACCCAATGGTGAATCAATTTGGGTCCAAACCCAATTCCCTCAGTTGCACTGGTTCGACCTATTCCAGCTCGCACAATCGACGATACTAATGAACCGACAATGCATGGTCTTAAGGTCGGAATTCGAGCACCACCTGTGGATGCAAATAATTATGAAATCAAGACAAGCTTGCTCAACATGGTGCTAAACAAAGCTTGCTCAACATGGATGAAAATAATTATGAAATCAAGACAAGCTTCCCCAAGGAGGACCCTCTTGACCACCTTGATTACTTTGATCGGATTTGTGGGATTGTGAAGATAAATGGTGTGTCTGAAGATGCCTATAAGCTGAGATTATTTCCTTTTTCATTGGGATGAAATGCACACAACTGGGAGAAGAATTTGGCTCAGGATTCAATCCTTACTTGGGATGAATGCAAGAAGACATTCTGATATTTCTTCTTCCCACAAAACCTAACTACAAATCTGAGAAGTAACATCTCTAACTTCTCTTGGAAGTGTATCGAGTCTTTTGTTGAGGAATGGAACCGTTTTAAAAGGTATACCATACAGTCTCTGTATTACGGATTCACGCTTGAGAGTCTTCTCAGTACGTTCACTTAGGTTTCTAGATAGACGATTAAATGATGTTGCACACAGCTACCTCCGAAAGTTTCTTTAATCAGACCTATGTTGAAGGTTCCAAGCTCATTAAGAAGCTTGCCCAGAGTGATGCATGTCACGGTGGAGATTATAATCGCTCTGTTCACTTAAGGGATAGCAACAAGGATACCGTTTTCAAGGCAGAATTGAAGTCTCTGAATGATAAATTCAACAAGTTCATCTCTTCTCAATGTGCAACAGTTAGTTTTGTGGGTGAAGCTGAAGAAGGGGTTACAAAAGAGTATCAGATGGAAGAAGTGTAGTACATGGGCAACCATGGTTACCGCCAACCATACAACAACTATCAATCGAACCCCAATCTCTCCTACCACAACACCAATGTCGCCAAGCCTCGTAAACAAGTATATCCTGCACAAAAGCAGTACCCAATCAGAACAACTATCACATGTGACCTCAATATCAACACCAAGAAGGTTCTAGAACCTCCTATCCTTCTGCTCAACTATCAGGTTTTCAAGCTAGTCAGGCTACTCAACAACCTCAAGGTCTTCCTCCACAACCTTGTATTGAGGACCAAACCATTCCTATGTCGAAGCAGTTACTAGAGGGACAAACTCGACAGGCTGTGGAGTTTGTAAATTTCAAGAAGGAGATTCACTCTAAAGTGGATCATGTTTACACCGATCTCAACTCCAAGATTGATAATATAACTTCTCACATCAAGACTTTGGATAGTCAAGTGGCTCATGTAGCCTCTTTTGCAAAGCGGCAGCCAAGAACATTTCGAGGCAAGGTTTAATCCCCATCAACTGAGTATATCCTTGCCTTATCTACAATTGTTCTCATTAAGGACGATGAGATCCAAGGTGAGGGGGTAAATTTTTTCGGAAGGATGGAAACATTGTAGAGGTTTATAAACAAAGCAAAGAGGTTGATGTGTACATCCGAAAACTTACTTTTCTGGGTCGCTAGATTGAGAAGTATATAGAGTAATCCATAGTAAGCCTAAACATTTTGGAGGAGTTCATGCTTGAGATTAAAGAAATGTTGGTTAAACTGATAATTCACCAAGCTTCAAAAGATGTTGCAAGAAAGAAGCTCGAACAACTTGAAGAATTTAAGAGGGACTTGTTTCCTCAAGATTTCAGCACACCAATCATCCTTACTAAACATGATCCAGCTAAGAAAGCGGATCCATGGATTTTCACATTTCCTTGTACCCTTAACTTTGATAAATTTGATGATTGTCTATGTGATGTCTCTATCAAGTGCTGAGAAACTAGGATTTTCCTATTTTGTGCCTTGCGGGATGTCACTCATCCTGGTTGATAGGTCAACCCGGAGACCAGTATGTATGTTGATGGATTTGCCCATACAAATGAGGAACGTTGAGGTTCTGAAGGACTTTGTGGTTCTAGAGATGGATAGAGAACCTACATATCAGTTAATCTACATGCGGCCATTCCTTGCATTTACCAGCATGAACTTCAATGTGAAGAAAGGTCTTATTAGCCTGGATCTTGGGGATAATGGAACTCAACTTTATGAATCGAGAAATCAAGATGGTAAGGCGAAGGGAGAAGCTCATGTAGTTTTCATTGGCTCTGAGGATGAAAACAACCTGTATGTGAGAAGAGTAGAGGTNACAAGTACAAGCCTACTCCACAACTCTGGGGGATAACTAGTAATGCTGAGTCTAGGGAGACAAGAGGAGCACTTAACCATGAGGATCTTGAGAACTATCAAATTCCAATATGGATTAATGGATTTGTTATGGATCATGCCTAGTGTGACCCAAGCTCTTTTGTCAACATCATGTATGTGACTTCCTAAGATTGTTGATCACTTAAGAATCCAGACAAATTTAGAAATGAGGGGCAGTCCCAATGTGAAACCAAGCGGTATCACCTTCAAGGTCGGAATTGAGGTTTACAATCATATGGTGGAAATGGATTTCTACATCCTTTATTTGTGCTTACCATGGGGAGAGACGATTATCCTTGGACGACCCTTCTTGCATTTCACTGACGGGCGGCTGAATTATGGGACCGATGTGTTGATTATGCAAGACATGGAAAGAGGACTCACCTATCGCATGTTAGTATTAAATTATGATTTTACTAGAGTGCCAGCATATGTAGAGCAGAATGAAGATGGAAACCAAGTGGATGTTGCTCAAAAAGCTGCTCGAGAGAAGCGAGATGATGGAGAAGAACAAGCAAAAGTTTTTCAGGATGAGGACGAAGATCTCAAGATTGTTCGGGTTATGACACACTACTCTATACAGATCGAACACTCTTGAAGACATCAAGATGTTGGCCAGTTGAAGCTCTTAACTTGTAAGATTGGAACTTTGGTAAAACGTACTCCAATGGGGGTGAGACTTGGNTTATGACACACTACTCTATACAGATCGAACACTCTTGAAGACATCAAGATGTTGGCCAATTGAAGCTCTTAACTTGTAAGATTGGAACTTTGGTAAAACGTACTCCAATGGGGGTGAGACTTGACAGGGGCTCCTTGAGTACGAAAAGACAAAGATCGATCGAGCAAAACTTGAGAGAGAACGCACGAATGAATAGAATGACGGTGAGGTGGTGGACTTGTGCGGCGGTGATCATGGGCGGCGGCGAGCAGCGTGCGGGTGAGCGTGCGTGTGGTGTGTGGCGTGTAGAGACGAATGAGATAAATGAACATAAGATGAAAGAAAGATGGTGTGAACAGAGACTACAAGGGGATGATGAAACCTTGATACACTCTCAAACTCTTAGTTATAACTCACTAACAGGTTTTCCAAAGGATATAACACACCTTTAGAGAAGGAACCTCCATTAGACAGAAATCTCTTGTTTTGATAAAAATGAAATCTAAAAAAATCCAAAAGAGGCAAAAAGATATTTTAATAGTAATGCTTCAAAAGGAAGCAAAACCCTAATATGTCAAAGTTCAAATAAATACTTAAAGAAATAAGAAGCTTAAATGATCTAATGATGATTAACTCTTGGACCACTCCTCTTTAAGTTTCTTGGGCGTTCATGACAAGGCTTTTATTAGATAATAAGCCTCATTAAGACCTTAGTTGAAAAAACCCATTGGGATAAAACGCAACCGAAGGAAAAAGAGTGCTCACCTTTAATGAACTGAATTTAGCACTTGAAGACAATGGCATGGATCCAGTTCTTTTTCAATCTTCAAGTGTTGGTGGTGACTCTCTAAGATCTCCATAGTATGCATCAAAGCCCCAAGAAGTATTTGTGCCCTTACTCTTTTGATTGGCCCCGTGGGCACTGGGAGAGTGAGCTCTTCATGATCGGCCTTAGTTCCAATTCTTCCCATGCTTGTATCATCCCCTCCTTCTTGAAGGAGATTGAACCTCAAATTCGTGGAAGCTACATAAAAAGAAACCATGTCACTAGTGTTGAAATTGTGCTAACATTATACTTACCTTGAAGATCTAAATTATAAGCATTGTCATTGATCTTCTTGGTGATTTTGAAGGGACCATCAATCCGCGATTTAAGCTTGGAATCTCATTCCTCTTGGAACCTATCATTCCTCAAGTAAATCTACACCCTATCTCCTTTTTCAAAGGCTTGGGCCTTTCAACCCTTGTTGGCTTGTATGGCATAGTACTCGGTCTTGGCTTTAATGCTAGCCTTGGCCTTCTCATGAATCCGCTTGACTTGCTCCGCCTTCATATCTCCATCTACACTAACACTTTCACTTAAAGGCACATGAATTAGATCCAAAGGGGTGAGTGGCACATATCCATAAACAATCTCAAAGGGTGAGTACTTAGTGGTCGAATGCTTAGCAAGATTACAGGCTAACTCAGCATGAGGCAAACATTCTTTCCAAGATTTCAAATTTTGCTTAATCCCTAAGTAACGTAACCATAGTTCTATTCACAACCTCCGTTTGACCAACACTTTGAGGATGACATGTTGTAGAGAATTAGAACTTAATACCTAGCCAATTCCATAGATTTCTCCTAAAGTGACTGAAGAACATTGTGTCTCTACCCGAAACAATAGTCGTAGGCATGCTATGCAATCTAACCACTTCTCTAAAGAACAAGCTAGCAATATGAGATGCATCATCTATTTTGTAACATGGTATAAAGTGTACCATCTCAGAGAATCTAACAACAACCACAAAAATGGAGTCTCTACTTGTCTTTTTCCTAGGCAANAAACCTGATGTATGCTTGGCCGAGCAACTTGAGGAAACCGAACCAAGGGAGACTAAGCTCGAGGTTCCAACTGGACCAGTCACAAGGGCATAAGCAAAGAGGCTAGCCAACGCATTGGCAAGAACTTGGGACGAGCTTGAGAGTGGGTATGATCATTGGAGGAAGGATGAAGAAC
>OVAO01002861.1:0-12033 GCA_900406285.1 Biscutella auriculata | reverse complement strand
TGAAACTGATCAAGAGAGTTGATAAGAAGGTTGATGACTTGGCTAGGAGATTGGACCTACTAGAGGCGTTTGTCAAAGAAGCAAGAAAGAAGTGAAGAACTTGTTTTTAGTATGAACTTGTTTTAAGTATGAACTTATTTTAAGTATTAACTTGTTTTAAGTATGAAGTTGTTTTAAGTATGAACTTATTTTAACTATTACCTTTTTAGTATGAACTTATTATTTGTATTAACTTGTGGTAATATGTCGCGCTGACACATGTCGTAGTATGCATTCGCCTTCTTCATATCATGTATGTCCTGTTTATCCACCCACGAATCGATGAAGAAAACGAAAAAGTGAACTAGAGAGAGAGAGAAAGAGGTAGTTGAAGGAGAAAGAGAGTTGTGAGCGGAGAGAGTGAGTAGATGTATCATCGAGTAATATAGAGGATAGAGTGAGTAGATGTCTCAGTTTTATATTATTTTGCTTTTTTGACCAAATTATTTTGATTTTTTTTAGGCGACAAATTTATTTTATAATTTTTCAATTTTCCCTCTAAAAAATTACACTTAGTTATACAGAAGATAATAGTTTTACCAATGTTCATCATAGTTCTATTTTTCGTGATTTCAATTGTTTTTAGTTTTACCTATATTATTAATTTCTTAATGTAGTTTTACTTATGTTTTCTCGTCATTACAATGTCAGCATTATGTGATTACTGAAAAATACGTTTGAAATTATTATTTCGTAGAATAGTTCTTTAGAACTTGTTCTTACTAAGGAAGTGTCCTTGGAAAGACATTGAAATGTATAAGACTAATTTCGAAACTGAGTTTTGTTGAATACAAATTTACTAATTTACTTTCATATATGTAATTTAAAAGTAGAAAGCTCATTTACTTTCATTTTGTTATTTAAAGCTTGAATATTAATGTACTTTCATATATGTTATTTAAAAGTTGAATAAAATCCAAATATACTATTAAGTTGAGTAAACATAATATTCCATAGTTTTACAGAATCTAAATCTGAAATCTTATAGTACATAATTCAACAACACAATCATATTTTCTTAATTAGGATAACGATGAATTCCTAACAACAGCCAATTGAAACCGAAATTTTGTCTCGCTCGCCTTTTGTTTTGTGTCCTTTTATGTTGTTCTCCGACATATGACTTTCTCTTATCCTTTTTCCTCCCCTTCTTCTATAAGCAATCTGGAGGTATGATCTGAATCTCTTTGATGTTATCTGGTACATTCCAACCAAACTTGTCTGACACAGAGTAAATGGTCTTCTCATAAGCTTCTGCCAAAAGTTCTACCCATTAATATTTTGATCAGAACTCATGATACTCTATTTGGTCTTCACGTCGACGATCACGATCATCACAACGTAAATAGAAATATGTTGCAAGTCCGTGGAGACAATGATACTTTTCATAATCATAAACCTTGCACGTACAGCTCTTCGATCTCAAGTTCACCAAATAAATTTTCCCATCTTCAGTGTCTATTATCTCGAACTCAAGTTCATAACTATTTAGCTCACGCACCAATGTTTTATTAGCTTTGGCCCAAATGTTGTGCAGGTGGTTCTCGAGAAGAGGAACCAGTTTGGTATCAATCAATCCAGTCACAACATCCTTTCGATGTTCGTTAAACCACTAAGAGAATTTTTTGATGATTGTATCCTTAAACACACTGTTCATTGACTCCACACTATTGCTAGTGTCGAAGTGATAATAAGATATTTCGTCTTCTCCTTATAGATTAAAGAGAAGATTAATATCTAATTATAGTCAAATGTAGTATAGTGGTTTTGGATACAAGTATCCGGGAAATATCGAACCAATCTCGAAGTTTTGATCACACACTAATTCTATGGAGAAGAGTACTAAGTCTAGGAAGATGATAGAAGTTGTTTTGTCACTAAACAAGTCTACTAAAATTACCAAATTGCATTGAGAAGATAAAGTCAATTAAGAGTCATCGAAACCGATTAAAAGGAAATATAAAGAGAAACTAAGCGGATGGATCGAGGTTATCGAATAGGGTGGTATACTTCTTACACATACTACTCATTTAACATCATCTAAATGCTCATCCTTGATCTAGGAGCTATCCGATTTAGATAAATTCATTCCCTTGGTAAATACCCTTTACCAAAACGTTCAAGTATCAATCCCTTGACTAAAATGAAATAACAAGCATTAAACCCTAGTCCATGCAATCACTATATGATCATAACACAATCCCTTGGTTAGGCTTCAAATAGCACTCAAAAGATTCATTCGGGCATTTCGTCGAACACCTTCCGGGCGAGAAATACCTAAGTTCTAGAATTGATTAATTACTTCCCTTCTAGCATTAAGTAGGAGATATGTTGATTACAAGCCCTAAGTAGTATGTTTAAGCACTAAACCACCCTAATCTACCTAATCCATCAACTTAGGAAAAACTACTCACTAATCATAAATCCAACACAAATCAAACAAAGAGTAATCATAATGGAAATATGCATTATATATAAGCTAATTAGAATCAAGTATCAACAAGGGTACAAAAGATGAAAAACAAGAGAAAAGACAAAAACTAAGAAAAATGACATAATGAAGATGGTTGGGGGTTGGGGTATTTATTGACCCGCGAGGAATCGTCCCGGGCTAGCAGACCGGGGCGCATGGCTTCACTGGCCCGAAACAGTGTCATGGGACACATCTATCTCCCGGGATGGCCTGACCGAGATGCATCCCGGGATGATGCGAACTAGTGGAATCCTGGGGAGCGTCCTAGTTTAGGTGGAACCTCCAGGCCGGGACTGTGTAGACCGGGACGATGCTGGAGCGTCTTCTAGGCCGATATGTCCCGGGTTAGGTTGGCCGGGATGCATCTCGGGACTTGATGTTCTGAGGTGGTTTTTACTACCCGTCCCGGGCTAGGTGGAGCCTCCAGGACGAGACGGTACTTCGGGATGCGCTGAAAGAGAGTCGTCCCAGGTTAAGCTACCCCGAGACCTTGGTCGGGATACATTGCTCTGGAATTGGTGGAGAATGTGTCCTGGTATAGATGATCCAGGACTTGTTGGTACATGGGTCGGGACTCTTCATAGGAATTGATGTGGTCTGGCTTGGTTTTGCAAGTGAATTTCCAATTGATCTGCGTTTCGTCATTCGGTTGCTTCACACCTGATAAATGCGAATGCAATGCAATATGACCTAAAAAGACTCTAAATGCAAGCTAAAACCGAATGAAAAACGAATGAAAACTAGACTTAAAAACGATAAAAAACACAACATATCACCAAGTTATACCTATCACGTGGAAAAAACACCCTTGCCCAAGTGTCTTTCGCAATATTATCCCCCACACACTTGTACACTGAAGGATATCTAACCTTGAAAGATGCGTAAGTAGACTTGAACTCAGCCATCGTGTAACACCTAGTTAACTCCATAAATCTCCATTCGACTACGGCTTTGTTGGTGTAACAAGCATGCCCCCTTACGTTCTAAAACAAATGCCATATACAATGTCCATGGTGAGCTTGTGGAAACACAGTAGCTACAGTCGTGATAAGACTCTGGTTTCTATCGCTCAAAAAACTAATTCAAAAGAGTCAGATATAACAGTTTTGAGCATCTAGAAAAACCATGTAACAAAGGGACAATGGTGACGATTAGGATCTTGAGCTTTAACAAATACTAGTACACCACCATACCCATTCTTCAAAAATGTGGCATCCACATTTATCACTTTTCTCATGACCGTGAATTCTTCAATACAAGCTCCTAACGCTATAAAGAGGTACTTGAACTTACCTGCCTCATCCAACTTCAATTTTGTCTTTGTTTCTGGATTCACCTGCTCTAACATGTACAATTAGCTAGGAATCATCTTGTAGTTGTCTTCTGAATTACCACGCAAATGACTAATAGCTTGATTTTCCCTCTCAATGTTGTGGAGTAGGATATTTTTACCCCAAGTTTTATATGTAGGGGATCCATGATATCTCTCGGAACAAGAGTTCTAACTTTTTCAGGATATTCCTCATTAAAAAAAGATGCAACTAATTGTGTTGAGCCTCTCCTCTTGCTCTTGGAGATTTGACTTTGACTTGTCCGAGAACATGTATGCACACCAATGTACCTCCTAATACATCGGTATTTGGAATCCTTCCAGCTCGCAAACACCATTTACAGCTTGCTGCACAATATTTTACCACCAATCGTTTGTGATCCGACTTTTTCGTTACATAACGAAAGCATTTTTCAAATGCGGCTCTATCCACGACCTCTTGAATTGCTTTCTTGCTTGGAAATTCTTGAAGCTTACTCACACCCAATCCATCTTCCCATTCCTCTATAGGGTGACTACATTTTTCATTTTTCTATATCTGGTTGCTCAACATGTGTCTCAGTTGCAGTGTTCGTATTCGTATCCATACAATCATCTCATATTCTATCATTATCATTCTCTGCCTCTTTCAACTCATTATCTGCACTTCCTTGCCCATCTTTTACGTACCGAGTTATGGCATCACGTCCAATTTTATCATTATTCCCCTCCAACACTTCGTAGTTCATACCAATTGAACTTACGCCCACTCTTGACAGCTTTTCTAACTATGGTCTACTTGTCTCCTCCACTAGCAAAAGAGATCTACGATTCTCTCTATCAATGGATATTAGGTAAGCAAACAAATCCTCATCATCACAAATAGTTAGCTTTTCCTAACATCCAACCACCAACGAAATGTATCTCAATGACAATTTTACTTTACTTTCATACAACACAAGCTTTTCATACAACCTTTCTTCCATAACTGCCAAACCTATATCCTCCATTGTTGTCTTAGAGGTTACACTATACATGCAACCTTTGAATTTAAAATATACGCTCATGTGTTTCGCCATTGTATCCTGCAAAAACAACAAAATCAAGTTATGGTTATATAACTTCTTCTCAATTTTACCAAGTTTTCTACAATTATACCTTGTATAATGCAACCATCAGTTATGCTATTTATACTTAGTTTTACATATAAAATTATTGTTTTCTGGGTTTCGTGTACGATTGAGATATCGAGCATCATCACCTACTCACAATTCAATCCCATATACTCAACCACACTCTTGTATTGTATAGCAAGCATCAATGTGCACCAAATCAAATGAGACAAATTTATTAAATTCAATTACAAAGCCTATATCCTATTTCTATCGATAGATAGAGAAGAATTAACCTGCATTTCGACCTGCCCCGCAGGAATGCTCATTGGTGCGGAGTCTGACGATGTCGCCGGAGAAGATGAGCTGGGAGGGAGAGGAGAGGATGACGAGCTGAGAGAGATGACGATGACCGAGAGCTCGCTCGAGGTCGTTTCTTTTTGGTTTCCTTTCAATTATCGATTCCAATTTTTTTTAATTGAATCCAATCAAACCGAAGTGATTCCAAACCGAATCACACTCGAACCAAAGCAAATTTCCAATTTTTCTTAACCAACAAAGAGGTAATTTCTGCTGAGAAATTTGAAGTTTGCTTTTTGGGCATATGAGATTAAGTATGTCCATATGAGAATATGCTTCTCACATTTAGAGGCAATAGAGGAGATGAATCCAGAACTAGGCCCGATCTGGAATCAAACCGCTTTTTTTTTTTTTTAATTTTTGTTCGGTTTCTTTCTTAAAACAGTTGGGCAAATTTTTCATACTAATAAGGTATGTTTCAAACTAAAATTTACAGAGAATTTGAATAAAATAATAAAACATTATGGTGGGATTGGTTCTATTTTTAAGGTTGTCGTTATAGTTTAGAATTTTAAAGTCAAAAGTTTGCTTCAATTCTTCTAATTTCTCTAACAACTTCTAAAAAAAAGCTCTCACAATTTATATAAATTTTAAGTCTAAATAGATAGGATTTGTTTTTCCTTGTTTTGAAATGAGATTACGAAGATAAACATATATGTTGGTGATGGGTTGTATACCTCCTCAAGTATCGGTCTAAGATCTGATCCGGTCCACCAAAAAATTGTCTCGATTGAAGAATTGTTCGATCCAGAGACAATGTGGCCAAAACGAGAGAAGACTCATTCACCGATAATTAGTCATTGTAAGCCAATTCGAAAAGCAGAAGACTAAATTGGGCAATGTTTTCTATAAATAGAGATCAATGTCCATCATTTAGAAGGAGTAAAAACGCGAGAGAGTTCGCTAAAGAAAGATATTATAAATATTTTAAGAGTGTTTAACTTAAGAGGACCGCATCCGACCTCATTCGTACTTAATCTTGTGACTCAAGCTCAACTAAGCGATGTTGAGCGTAGCTCGCTACAAGATTAATGCAATAAAACACTGACCAACTCAAGTCCCCTTTGCGAGAACTCTCTATCTTCTTTACTTCCTGCTTTACTTTACGCATTTACTTTCTTGTACTTACTTTCTTGCATCTCGCTAACGTTTCAGCACCAAACATTCTAATGCTCGCAACCACTGTCGCTTTACACTTTTGCACTTTATTTCTCGCTATTTACATTTCAGCCCACTAACTTCTCAATATTTACTTTAAGCAACCTAGCTTTTGCTTATTGTTTATGCTAACTTATATTCTGTCTGTGTTTGAATTTGATTTAATACCTAGAATATTCTCTATTTTCCTTGTGCTAACTCTGGGTCCAACATTTGGTGCCGTCTCTGGAGACTCCTACAACAAAAAACCACGTAGTAACCACAAGATAATAAAGTCACAAAAGTTATACCCAAAAAATATAGAAGGCAAAAATCTGAACAATGACAGTAGTTGCCAACCAGCTCGTCCAGCAAGTCGAGGAGCCACAAGGCCTAACAGCGCTAGTAGACGTGCCTTCGTAGCGACCAGCAAAAAACATCGGAAAATTGAGCGGCAAACAACCAGATCAAACCGATCTCCTGAAAGAACTCATCGAGAGGATGGATCAACAAGACGCCAAAGCTCAGAAGATGAGCGAGCTCTTACAAGTCATGACTTGAGAGCAATAAGATGCTAACTTGGGTCCTCAACTAGGCCATGAAAAACAAGACTCCTCTGACTCGCGGACTTTGTCGAAACTTGTACGTCAAATTTCATGTGTCTCAGACGGAGCAACATACGTTGACTCGTCATGAGGAAAGCGTGCAAAATATCGGAGACTCCCTCCCTGATAATCCGCACACGACACCTACGACTAGCTTTGATGCCTATGGCAAACGAAACCTGGAAATGGAAATGAGAAAATCGTCGAGATGACCTCTCAAATCGTTAAAATACGATGAATTTTTATGAATTATGATTTCAATGTATTTTAGTGTATTTGAGTGTATTTTTATTAATTAGTAATGTTTCGTTAATTTTTTAGAGTCCACCGCTGAAATGCCATTTTAAGGGTCCTTCAAAGCTGAGTGCCACCGTGTTTTGCTGAGTGCCACTCTCCCTTTTAATGAGATGTGCAATTACAAAAAGCCCTTTGACTTTAATGAGAAATTTAAAAATAAAAGAAGCTTCCCCTTTTAATGAGATGTCAAATTAAAGTTGAGCTCCCAACTAAACCATTTTAATTTCGACCCAGTTATGACAGCTAATTTTCCAGAATTTTCATTCCTAATTTTGTCCAATTTCGGCGAGCTAAAACCCAAAATCGAAGCTCTAAGATCGAGCTTATATGTTTTGCTCAGTCGTCCCTTACACAACATATACGTTTGTGTAGTTATTCTTGAGCACAATTTTCTTAAATCTACCAGAAAATTATGTTTCTGATACGTTTATAATAATTCAATTGACAACTGCACAACTGGTACAACTTAGAGGTATTCGACTTAAGTGTTTTGTTGTATTTTATGATTTACATACATACAAGATTAATGAATCCTAAGATCTTTGACTTATAATTAATCACCAACTTAAGAGAAAACAACATTAAAGAAAAAAGGTTTGAATGAATGATTTAACAACTAGACTACTATCATGTATGGAAATGTGTACAGCTAGACTACTATCATGCATGGAAAATGTGTACAATCAGACAATTACGTTTGAAGGAATGATTTAAGAAACGTAAACATAAACCAAACTTCCTAATAATAAACGAGTCTTGAAAAACACAAAGAAAAACAATAATCTTATAAGTAACAAGAACAAAACATTAAGAAACATCAAGAAATAAGATTACACAATATCACGATTTGATGGTGCCAAAAACAAGTTTCACATACGTCAATGGCATCCGAGAAATCGGGATGATTGGCGCCTTCGAAATGTGTTCAACAGAGGAGCGAACGACAGGTGATTCTCAGTGCCCCTTAAAGACTTTTGATACCATACTTAGTCGCACACCATCAAGCAGGGAAGCTATGGCCACCCGCAACATGATTATTTCAAGGATTTCTTCGTCTAAATCAGTCAGAGAAATTGGAGGTCTTCTCGCATCTTCAATAGGAAATTTGATCTCTCTGTTTTGTTTTTCATTTCACTCTATTTTTATATTAGTAAATATAAAAAGAGGTGGGAACTCAAAGGGGTGTGATTAATGAAAATGTTGTAATTAATGTTGGTTGAGTTGAAAAAAAATAGTACTAAATTTTCTTTGGTTTTATTTAATGAAGAGGGATGATTTTAATTGAGTTTATTCAATTGATTTGATACAAATGGGTACAAATGTTGGTTGGGTAATACAATGGTGCGTAATGATTAAAAACTGGACTTGGGTGAAAATATGTACAACTGGACTACTATCTTCGACTGAGTTATGCAGGAAAACATATCTTCGAATTTTGCTATTTAGATATCATAAATAAATGAGCATATATCAACATATTTCCCATAAATAATGATTACATTAAATTTGGGTGGTTTATGAATTCGTTAATGATGATTACATTAAAGTTTTTATGAATATGTGAATGATGATTACATCAAAGTTTTTATAAAATGAATTTTGAATTTGGTTTAATGGTTTCTCATAGACAACATTTGACATTATATGGAACCTTATACCATCTTGATGACTATAATAATGTCAAACCTTTGAATTATTTGATTATGCAATAATTTAATACAGAAACATTGGAACATGATTAAAATACTAAAATCATGTGGACAACTACAAATTAATAGATTATAAGTAGGTTCAACCAAAGATTCTTTAAAATGGTCAAAAGATAACTTTTAAGGATCTGAAACTACTAATTTCTTGGGAACAACTAAGTACAGTTTTTGAATTTTTTAAACTTTTCACGTTGCCGCCGACGGGAATGTTCATTTTGTGATTTTTGAATTTTTCTAACCCTTCATTAATTGCAATCCATAATTTTTACGGTTTTGTATCACATCAATTAAATCAGCCCACTTATTATTCATTAATTGCAACCATTCATTAATTGAAACCCTTCATTAAACTTAATTGAACCTCATCTTCTCTTACTTAAGTTGTCTTCTTCAAGAAAGGAAGAAAAACATAACTAGAAGAGCAAGACTGAATGAAAACAAGATGCCGAATAGAAGGGTATCTTCTCTGGCTGATTTACCCGACAAACTTTTGGAAGATATCACCTTACGTGTGACAAGGTCGAACTTCATTGATGGTGCACATCTCGGGAAGGTATCAAAGGCGTTTAGAAGGCACTAGAGATCTCAAGCCAATCGAAGCAAATGTCATCTCGGTCCACTCAGATTTGTTCCAACCATCGGACACAGTGATGCAGTAATAAGTTTATCCGTAGGCATGTAACAATTTTGTGAAGTTTGGAATCATGACGCATTGTACCGGGAAGGTATCACTAACTTCTTTGACAACAAGAGAATAGACAGAGTAGAGGAAAGACTAGCACAATTACAAGCCGTTGCAGATAAATGTCACAACAAAGCGCGGTTTCACTACGACCTGATTCTAGTTTGTACGGTTGTAGATAGAGGAGAAAAAAGTTTCGACATGGTGGTAGTCTAATGAAACTGACATTGATAAAATCCATGGATGAGATGGACGGGCTGAGGAACGATCTTACGGATAATTATTAAGTGCATTTACAGGGAGGTGCTGGTATGGTGGCTGACCTTCTATTTGACTATTATGTGACCCCCTTTTTGTTATTGATCATATGTGTCAGAAATGTTTATGGGACCGTGAAACCAACATTTTATTTCATCTTCTTTATGCACCCTTTATGGACCCTTTTGATCTTCCTTGAACTTTATTTTAAGACTTGTTTATTCTTGTATATTAATCCTAAATTTCGTTGTAATTAGTTGTTCCAATTGTCTTAACTCAGTCCAATATAGTAGTTTAGTCGTACATTATTTTCACCAAAGACAACAAAATCTTTTTTTTTTTTGGTAAATGGAAGACAACAAAACTTATCACGCGATACCAAATCTTCTCACAAAATCTTTTCACACGTTTTCTATCAATACCCCTCTTGAATAACACCATTTCATTCATTGCAACTCTTCATTAATTTAAACCCTTCTCTTACTTATTACGGTTTTATACCAAATCAATTCAATGCATAACTAAGTTTAGAGTAGTTGTCCAGTTGTATCATTTATTGCAACCCTTCATTAATTGGATATATTATATCCCCTATTAAACTAACTACTTCTTCTTATTCTTATTCTCTTCATTAACTTGTCTTCAGCAAAACGGAAAAACTACAAAAGAAATAGAGTGAGAAGAGAGATGGCGAGAAGAAATGGACATTCTCTGGCTAATTTAGTCGACAAACTTTAGAGGACATTTCTTTTCGTGTGGCTAAGCGTAACATGATTGATGTTGCATCTCTCGGAATGATCTCAAAAGCCTTTAACGGGCCCTGAAAATCTCAACGCATTCGCAGTCAATGTTATCTCCAACAACTCCCATTTATACGGTTTAGAAACATAGAAGAGGTAGCAAGGTTAGACGCTGCCATGATAATATTTCGTGAAAATGGGAATGCCGAGGCATTATACCGGGGAGGCATCATCGATTTGTTCGAGAGTACAAGAACAAAGGTACAAAAGAGAGGGTTGCAACAACTAGAATCAGTTTAACTGTTTAATTTTTAATAATTTTATGTTAAATTTAGGTCAAGATACCTATAAAACAACATTTTGGATCATTAAATTTTCTTCATGTTTTTTCCCTTAAAAACTGTTTAAATATTTTTCTTTATTTGATTTATATTAACATAAGATGTAATATGTAAGGATTATTTATAAGAAAAAATATTATGAATTATATTATTTCTATTAAGAATTATTCAAAATATTAAAATAAGCTATATTTATTTTTATATTTATTGTTAGACTAAAATTAGAAAAATCTTGTTTTAATTTTTTATCTCTAGCATTAAAATTGAGTTATACTATCAATAAAGAGATTTAATCTTTGTTGAAACAACGAGTCTATATTTACTTTAACCACAAAGTCTCTGTGGTTGGCTACGTTGATCCCGACAAGGTGGCGGCTTGTATGGCTCACATAACCAGAAGGAAGGTAGAGCTTGGGCCATATGTGTCATATGATGTGGTGGCTCATCCTTACACAGAGGAAGTATACGACAAGAAAGCACCGTCGGGTTATGTGAGAAGGGCGGATGACCCAAGAGTGTCGTAGTTGGCTCATGGTAGCTCCACTGATGTCCAGTACACAAATGCATTTAACAACGATAATCCAACAACTTGTGTGGTAATGTGATGTCATGTGGGGGACCACAAAGTCTCCGTGGTTGGCTACGTTGATCCCAACAAGTTGGAGGCTTGGATGGCTCACAGAACCAACAAGAAGGTGGAGCTTGGGCCAAATGTGTCGTACGATGTGGTGGCTCACCCTTACACAGTGGGAGTATACGACAATAAAGCATTTTCGGGTTATGTGAGAAGGGTGGATGACCCAGGAGTGTCACAACTGGCTCGTGCTAGCACTGAGGTCCAGTACACAAATGCATTTAACAACAAGAATCCATCAACTTGTGTGGTAATGTGATGTCATGTGGGGGACCGATTCAATTTATTATGGTTTAGTGTTGGGTTGTTTTGTATACTAATACCATATGGTTGTTTT